>VKOC01002522.1:0-69327 GCA_009364415.1 Spea multiplicata | reverse complement strand
GAAGTAAGCAGCGGGCACGCGTTAGGCATCTGCACGCACCCCCCCCGGTGACGCTCGGCCGGTCCCCGGTCCAGTGAAATCTGTAAGAGAGGTAAGGGGGTGTGAGAGAGTGAATGGGTGAATGAATGAAGTTAGTAAGTTAGTAGTGAGTAAGTTAGGGTTTAGCGGCAGAAATGGCACAGGCAGGCTGTTTTAGGGGCAGCGGTGGCACAGGCCGTTTTTTAGGGGCAGGGTGCACAGGACCAGGCCTGTTTTAGGGCGCAGAGGTGGCACAGGCAGGCCGCTGTTTTAGCCGCAGCCTGGTGCACAGGCAGGCTGCTATTAGGGCAGCGTGGCACAAGGCAGGCTGTTTTAGTCGGCCAGCAGGTCTGGCACAGGCAGCTGTTTCAGGCGGCAAGCGATGGGCACAGGCAGGCTGCTTTTAGGGCAGCAGTCGCACAGCGCAGGCTGTTTTAGGTGGCAGCGGTTGGCACAGGCAGGCCTGTTTTAGGCAGGGTGCACAGGCAGGCTGTTCTTAGGCAGTCGTGCACAAGCCAGCTGTTTTAGGGGCAGCGTCGTGGCACAGGCAGCATGTTTTGTGGGGGTTAGGCCAGCAGTGCCACAGGCAGGACTGTTTTAGGCCAGGCCAGCGGGCATGCAGGCAGGCGCTTTTAGCCGGCCAGACGAGCGTGGCACAGCAGGCTGTTTCAGCGGGCAGGACACACATCAAATGCTCTGCGATTACTTATATAGTGATGCGGTTATTAGCCAGGGGTTTGCGAGAGCTGCAAGTTCTGCTAGTTTCGGTGCCCGGGGGGGCGGTGGGGTAATCAGGACCGGGCAGGATTCATGGGTCTGGCCCCTGGCCGTAACACATCGATGCTGACTGTCCAGAAAGATAAGAGTGATGAGAGTGGGGTTCCCCGTTTGTGTTCTTTGTATTGAACTCCCGGTTGGTGCTTTTCTCCCTGCTTGAATACAGGTGAATTCGAAGAATATCTGTAGCTTCTGATCCCGGAGATCCAGAGGAGCCGCGCATGTCCCGGAGAACCAGAGAGTTCCCCAGGAAAAGGGAGACTGTATTGGGGATCCACGTCGCAGGCCTCCCGACTCTTACCCCCAGCAAATCGTGTAGTGGGGGGCAGAGCGTCACTCAGTGTGCAAAGTATGAGTGAGAATGAAATCGCGATGCCGTGAGGTAGAGCTCAGCGGGATAGAGTGTTGAGATCAGGAATGTCCCATGCAAAGCGGGACAGTTGGGAGGCATGATGTTGGGCGCATTACGTAATAAGCATCTACCCCGACCCGGCTCGGCTGGTGCAAATCTAATATGGGTAGAACTGAGGTCTCTGACATCATACCCCGCCACGTGACATCACTGCAGCAAGTGTCCTACGATATTGGCTAACACGTTGCCAGTACCCGCTAGCTGAGAGTGATGGGAATTGTTGCAGTGGACTGGCTATGATTGGCTGCCAGCACCCCAGCCATTCTATATAACCACCAATAAAAATAGCTCAAATTGCCTTCATTACTGCCCCGGGGGGTCACACACGATCTTCCCCCCCCCCCCCATGAATGATTTGCTGTTAACCCTTTAAAGTCCCTACATATCAATCAACAGAGATCCTCCAGATGCTGTCATTCTGGAACGGGGCGTGGCCCTGAGATTAGATTATTCGAAGAGGCGTGACTTGCGGGCAGGGGGAGAGGAAGCGCCGATGGAATCACATGACCGCAGTCACATGACAGGATGTCATGGAGCAGTGAGGAGGTGAGTGGATGCGCTGTATCGGAGCTACAGCGAAGGGAGGGCTGCTGTCACTGCAGATATGTGGTCCGTAATGGCTATGAATAGCATGTCCTGTAACATGTTTACATGCGTGTTCTTAACATGTCCAACTATCGCTATTACAGTGTTCTCATATTAACTCCTTGCTTGCCGGATAAGTGAGTTGCACATTATGTGGGGAGATAGCTGAAGACGCCTGGCAACTACACAACACTATATATATATATATATACATCCAGTCTAAGGGGTGATGGGGCCAAGGAATGGGTTAAATGACAGGTCTAGTGGCCAGCGGATCATATATGATCCATGTGTTCCTCGGAATGTGTTAACCCTTTCTTCTACTCCATCCACACATCTAGGTGTCTGATTCTCACCGCATATATATATACTGTCTGTATCGTTTAGACATGCGCAGACCCCCTTCTCTGTTAGGGGTGTCTTCTGGGCAGCACCCAGATATTGTATGATATGCATTTCTCATAAGTGCATCAGTACGGCTAAGGCTTCTATATGCCGCACTTACGCGCTTATTAAGAACACATAGCGAGGCACTTTCATAGAATATGCGGATACTTCTAACAGAGAAGGGGGGTCTGCGCATGTCTATATAAGACAATAACCGTGATATGGTAGAAATGCATGAATAGAAATTGGGGGATCAGATCATCGGTCTGTATTTACGATCCTCTTCTCTGGTCCGTAAACGTATATAAAGATGTAGAAGTACCATACTGGTCCCTGCGCAAACCTTATATTATACCACCCCCTCCGTAATCGGCCTCCCCTGGTCGGCGGGGTTGTAGGGAAGCCCCCCTTTTTTCATTTTTGTTTCTCGTCACGTTCTCCTCCTAATCATCCGTTCTCCTCGTTAAGTGTTCTGGCTCCGGCTCTGATTACCTATTTCTAATTACGTTTAATTTCCTCGGTATGGTGATTGCTCCTATATATAGGGTAGAGGTGAAGCCAGCGGAGCATCGCACGCGCTCAGTAAGCTCATTTCCAGATCTTTCCAGCAGGTGTTAGAAGCGCGGTGACCTGGATTCCGTCCACCCCCCGTCGGCGGCGCCGTCACGATGCCCCAAAGCCCATCAATGGAGAGCCATCCCTACTCGGTCCCCCTTATCCAGCCGGACCTGCGGCGAGAGGAGACCATCCTGCAGATCACAGACACACTGCAGCATCTGCAAAGTGTGGCCAACGACATATTCAGCAGGTAGCCATGTTTTGTGAGCAGAGGGGGGTACCTGCTATTACCCCCCCCCCCGACCACCCAAAGTCTATACTGTCCTTTAGTCCGTGATTAGTGTGGCGTTTGCTTTCCCCGCGGCACGTCTGTGTCCCGCAGACCTCTCTGTGCATCCGATGCTCCCGCTCATAAGAGCTTTTCCAAAGGGAGTTTATTTTTTGTACTTGAAACAACTTCATATATATATATTTTTTTTTTAATAAATAACCTTCCTTCCTGGATTGTTAATGATCTTAATTAACACAGTAAGCCCTCGAGAGCGAAAGAGCACGAGAGCAGCAGGAGATTGAACGTGACTCCGGGCAGGCTGCTGGGGGAACGGTTTAATATACAGCTATAAGGGCTTACAAAATGTAGACGGCATTAGTAAAATATAGAAGCCATGGCCACCTAGCTTCTGGACTGGGCTAGCCTTGGATGGGACAATGCGCCTGGTACTCTGGGTCTCTTTAAAGGCGGCTGTACCCATGAGATATTTGGCTTGGCACGGAGGGGTACGGTGGTAGTTAGTGATGGGTCTTTACGGGCAAGAAGATGCGATGTACTAAAGACATGCGGTTCTGACCATGTGTGTTTCAATGTGCTTTTGTTTTTGTATGTGTGTGATGTGTTCTTTAACAGCTGTGTGTTTGCTCTGCGTCGTATAAGAAGCTTGCGCTTTTCCTTAGGATTGTACAGCGCGTGGAGACCAACAGACGGGAGCTGCAGGCGATAAATGATCGGGTCAGTGTGGCCCAGGCCAAGATCGAGAGGCTTAAAGGCAGCAAGAAAGCCATCAAGGTGATGCCTCTCAGTGATGCGTTTCACACCCAGCCCTATTCAGCTCTTAGTCTCCTCGCCCTGCTTTTCTTTGTAACTTCATCTCCTTTTTCCTCCTCCCTCGCTCTTTCCTCCTGTACTCGCTAGGTTTTTTCGAGCGCCAAGTACCCGGCTCCGGAGCGACAGCGGGAGTACCACTCCATATTCGCCGGCGCTGAGGGCTTACGGACGGAGAAGAGGCCACGTCACAAAATTCTGAGCAAACACCGGCCCCTGGATGAACAGGCAATGCTGGTGGGTGTCCCGGATAGCAAAAAAAACCACCTCTTTCTGTGCCTGATAAATATGAGTGGGTGACGTCTTAACAATCACACGAAGTGCGGTAACTTCAGCCCTTGAATGGCATCAAACAAGGTTTTGTATGGAGAATTGCATTGAAACGCGATTAGAATCCTTTCCCTGGAATATAATGATTCGGGTCAGGCCGCATTTGTAGAGCAGTGTAATTTTTGTAACTCGTTTGCTCCACTTTTCAGGAGAAGCTGAAGTATTTCCCGGTATGCGTTAGCGCCAAAGGGAAAGAAGAGGAGAGCGCGGGAGAAGGGTTGGGAAGCCTACCTCGGAACATCAACTCGGTCAGCTCTCTACTGCTCTTCAACACAAATGAGAACCTGTGAGTAAGCCAACAAGATGGAAGAGCAGGGGTGACATTTTCGAGAAGGCTTCCTAGATATAAACACCCGTGTGTTATGACATATCCGAGTCAGGAGAACCGTTGGAACAGCTACTGGAAGTCTGGCGTCATGTCCAGGTTCTAACCATGGTATTTGGTAGCAATGAACCAAAAGACAATTCTCCCTGGGCACTGAGACTTGGTATGGTCCATGAAGGTTGGAGGCAACACAAGGATAGTGAGATATGAGTAAGTCGATGAATGAAGCGTTCTTCTGCGGTTTCATTGTCTTCACCTTTTCTGCAGCTATAGGAAGTACGTGTTTCTGGACCCGCTGGCTGGCGTCGTCAGTCGGACCAACGCTCCATTAGAAGGAGACGATGAAGAGAAGCTCTTCGACGCGCCCCTGTCAATCACCAAGAGGGAGCAACTGGAACGGCAGGTAAAGGGACATCTGAAGAAGAGGGAAGGCTACTCTCCCTTTTAACCCCGTTCTATCCTGCTGGTTCGTCATCGATGTGCGCTTTCCTACTGCCCAAGCTTAACGTGGTTGGTTGGTTACCCTTCACTTGAAATCTCTTCTGTTCTACAGACGGCTGAGAATTACTTCTACGTTCCGGACTTGGGGCAAGTTCCTGAGATAGATGTCCCCTACTACTTGCCAGATCTGCCGGGGGTAGCCGATGACCTCATGTACAGTGCCGATCTCGGCCCGGGGATTGCTCCTTCTGCCCCTGGTGGTCCTATTCCTGAGCTGCCAACCTTCAACACCGAAGAAGTGATTGAACCTTTGAAGCCAGGTATATTGTTCTCTGTGAAGCGATTCTTCACCACCCTGTCGCAAGCAGTTAATATTTCTGCTTACGCACCCAAATCGCCTTGGTGATAGTACGTGAACACGGCAAATATTATCAACCTGGCTTTGATATTTCCGGCGAGAGGATGCAGGTGGTGAGAGGTGAATATTCAAGGAGAATATGCTTACAACGAAGTGTCAATGTGCCATTAAATTGCAACGTTTCTCCTTTTTAGATACTCAAGATGGACGCCTCATGCCTCCTCCGCCTCCCCCACCGCCGCCGCCACCTCCACCACCTCCTGCACCAGCGACTTTTACCCCGCCAGCACCTCCTCCTCCTCCATTTACCCCTGCAGCCGGTGGAGCTGGAAATGAAGCCGGCGACCCAGGTAAAAAAAAAAAAACCCAAAAACAAAACCTTTTCCGTTCCCCCTCGAAATTGATGGAGCGTTTTGGGCAATGAAGGGCAATACTTTTGTCTAAATCATCGTTTTCTCCTGAAGAAACGTAATTGCCACATCGACCACGCATATCCCCGTCCCCCTTCTGTGACGTCCGCCATGCAATTCTCCACCTAGGATCAGTCTCATGTTACAGGATGAAATGTCCCCCCTAATTCTTCCAGGTGCTGTCCAAGGCGCCCCTAAAGAAGTAGCTGATCCCTCTACCGGACGAGCGTCCCTGCTGGAGTCCATCCGCCAGGCGGGAGGCATCGGAAAAGCCAACCTGCGCAGCGTGAAGGAGAAGAAACTGGAGAAGAAGAAAATGAAAGAGCAGGAACAAGGTGCTTTTAACGAATGCGGGCTTCTCATCCGTAGGCTAAAGAGTCTTAAGTACGCGGGGCATTAAGCAGAGACTTGGCTCTGCTTGCACACGGCTTTGGTCTGCCTGTCGCTGATAATGTTTCCGAGGCTCGCAGACGCGCATGGAGCCGTGCTCTGCTTATCGGCTGTGACGTCTTGGCTGGTGGCCGCTCCGCGTGTTAGTAAGTAAGGCAAGCGGTTACGTTTCAGAATTGGAATTAACCTTTTCAGAGCCTGTGGGGGTTTTCTGATCCCTGTTCGTAGAAAACCAACTTGCTGGAATCGGGTAGAACGATCATTTTCCTACCCGTTCCCTCTGACTGCCCGTTCATGAACACCGATGCCCTGCGGCGCTCGCTGCCACATCAGGAACCCAAAGTACGAAACTAGCCAGAGGGCTTATTTGTAACAACTGGCATCCTTTATAAAATATAAAACCTGTCGCCCTGTCCACATTGACTTGAGTTGCTCCGGCTACCTTGACCAAGCTGGCCTCATTATTCACTAAAGCAAATACGAGTGCAAACTGGGCCACATTCCAAGGAATTTGGCTATTAGCAAATGAGTTGGAAACCGTCGCTTTTGGCACCGTGCGCTTAAAAAAAGAACTTTTAATTATTATTGAAACGTCTTTAATGCCTTGCAGTGACTGCGACGGGCGGAGGAGGCGACCTGATGTCCGATCTCTTTAACAAGCTGGCGATGAGAAGAAAAGGTCTGTAAAGTCCCCCCCCCCCATTAATTTTTTGGTTAAGCCATCAAGAAGAGGAGTCCTCCAGGTCCTTATGGCCGGAGGCGTCCATGTTTTAAAGAAAACTCTTAGCCTGGTCGGGTTGACGGCGCCTACGTGGCTTCCTATTTTACGTCTTTACTCAAAACAATGTCCGATGAGCCAAAGATGGAGCCCATGGCGATTCTATGGGTCTCTGATCTGAGCCTGGAGATGCTTTCCATATGGTATCCGGCGGTAGGAAAACCACTCTACTCCGCACCGTTTCATTTTAAGCCCCCCTGCCCGTATCTCTGAATCATGCGGCTTGCAGACCGAATCGTTACACGGCAGCCCGTCGGTGTCTCCGTTTAGGTGATATACCGGCAGCCCGTCGGTGTCTCCGTTTAGGTGATATACCGGCAGCCCGTCGGTGTCGCCGTTTAGGTGATATACCGGTACGCCGAGCCCTGGCTTTCACCTCTCGGGATGATAAGCTGCTGAAGGATAGACGTTGTGACAAGCTGCCACGATTCATCGCGTTGCCCTGTCAGCCGGCGGAGATTCACGTCTTCTCTCCTCCAACATCTCCCGAGAGGCGAAAGGGACGCAGCGAGATAATGTAAGACTCGGGGAGGTCCGCCATCACCTCTCCTGGAGTTTAGAAGTGACAGACGGGGTCTATAAGACTGAATGATTTCCACTCAAAGGTTTAGTAACAACGGAGGAGTTTACAAGACCAGTCTGACCATCGAGAGAAAAGTCATTCGATTGCCCAAAAGCTGTTGACTCTGTGACTAACATATAAAGTGACCCCCGTTACTTAAATATATACGACATGAAAACGTGTGCAGGGCACACTTCTGCCTCATTTCCCTTTTTTGGGGGGGGGATTCGGTACTAGTGATAATCAGATATTTAAACAGCTACAAAAATGAGCAATCTACAGCAAATAGGTGGAAAGATTAGTCTTTTTTTTATGTGGCCGTCTATGCTCCTTTGTCTAAAGTAAATAGTTTTTTGCTATTTTACACGTCTGATCTTAAATTATAAAAATATAAATTATGAAAAACAGACCTTGTACTAAAGCTATTTTATTTATTTTTTTTATTTTTAGGGATCTCTGGGAAGGGTCCGGTTCCTGGTGATGGGACTGCCGATGCTCCCACGGGAGCGTTTGCCCGTATATCCGATACAATCCCACCGCTGCCAGCCCCCCAGCCGCCTTCTGGGGAGGGGGATGAGGATGAGTGGGACTCGTAGCGTCAGCCTGTTTTCCCCGGCTCTGTCTTTCCATTCTCTCCCTAATTAATCTTCTTCTTGGGATGATGGCCAGTGGTCTGTCTGTCTGTCCAACGTACCGTAAGACCCGGCAATGTGAGACTGTATGATCGCGTAAGACGGACAGAAGTCCGCGGGGGTCCTACATGACTCCTGTAACTACCACAGCATCGGTATCTTCCCTGCAGCCGCTGATCTTGTTCTGTTACCGTCTTCTTTCTCAATTAAATTTACGAGGAAGAAAAAATGAATTTTCTCTTTCTTGGTATTTTTAGAGCTCGTGGCTGTAACGCGTCTGTCAATCAGTCGTTTTCTCGCTGCGCTCTGGTTCTGCCGTATTGATCACCTAATCTACCGCGCCGTCGTTCCAGAAGGATAACTGCTGGAAGGGACGGCGCTATTTAATAACAAAGAATGACATCGAGAGACTGAGCCCTTTCTCCGCTAAAGCAGAACCATGTATTTTTGCACCCACTTTCATGGAAAGAGTTAAATATGGAATCCTTTGATGCCCTGAAACCTGGTTTTAATACTTGTTACCAATTTAGAGTAAACTCATAAAAGACCACTCAAGGGTTTGTAGCACCGAGCGTCTGATAAGGATCCATCCTTAAAATTTATATAAATAATATAATAGTTTAATTTAATAATTTATATAATCAGATGCTTGTTCGGTAAATAAAGTTTGATTAGAATATACAAAAACTTTTATTGGGTCTTCGGCCGTATCCACGACCAGCGGGTGAAACTTTACAAATGCGTTTTAATACAAAACAATGTTAATAAACTCATCCCCCCCCCCCCCAAAAAAAAAAACAGATGCTTTGTACATGGAGATTAAGAGCTCAGGGGCTGGAAACCGAATTCACCTTCTTCTGCTGGAAAAACTGCAAGAAAAGAGACAAAAAAAAAAATCAGCCCCTGACGAGAAACCCAAAGAACTAGATAATTGGCCCAAAATCCGAACCATGCAAACTGTCATTTTTATAGCAAAAAAAAAAAAAAAAAGATAATTTCTACAATCAAATAGGATAATACATTTCAAATAACCCGTCATCAATCTAAATGCTCAGCTACCCCTAACGTTCCTGAGTTATTGCACGTTGTTATATACGTTATTTTTTGGGTCCGTTTACTGAGGTTTCGCTATTCTGTGGGAGTTTGAGTTTAAATAAAACCAATCCAAAATGGGAAGCTGGGTCTGGTAAATGATTTCCTTCCAGGGTGAATGGCTCCGGCTCTCAGAGGGCCGGGTTTGATGCCGAGTTGATTTTGTGTGTTACGGCACCCGGTTTCACCCCCCTGAGACGCACCGCGGGACGAGGAACGCCGGCATTCATACAGAAGCGTTACCTTCCGAACAGCTGCAAAGGCCGCCCCGAAAGCCGGCTTCACCTGGGTGCTGCTCCGGATCCACTGGGGCAACTTTCCCAGGATGGCGGGGCGAGAGTACCTGTGGTCAAGCAGCACTATGCTGGCGTAATCTCCACGGTGCCGGATCGCTCGCCCTACGGAAGGATTACACGAGAGGCAACATTCAACCGGTCCGGTACTTCACATATCCATTGTCGGTGATATAAAGGGGAACCCGAAATAATTTTGGGGGTTTTACAAACCACCTCGGCTCGGTGTGCTATTCGAACACCGAAAGTCACCCAAAATTTCACATGACTGACAAAAATGGCCGCCCCGAACCTTCCCCGCAGCCCGGGTTCTTACCGATGGACTGATTCACAGCTTTCATGCACAGGTTCTCAACGAGGACTCTTCCCGCAGACACGCCGTTCGTTTTGGGCTGGAAAAAGTGAAAGTTTTATCACTACCTCAGACCTGAGCTTAGATTTTATGGGAAGCGGCCAGATGACGGCTGAGCTGCAGCCCCCCAAAAAACATTGACAGAGCCGAATCTCCAACCCATAATAAGAGTTAAACTCCATCCCAAGGAGGGAAGTCGCACATTGCTATGACCCGAGATACTTGTTTTAAATCGGGGGTCCGCAACTCCAGCCTCCAAGGGCTACAAGAAGTACAAGAAGTACTTTTCTTACAATCGATTGCCTGTTTGCAGCCTTCGAAGAACGGCGCTGTGTCCCCCACCCCCCCGGAATAAACGATGCTTTGCGCCTACTGCGTGCCTTATTACCAAAGTGTGATCCAGGTAGGACATCTTTTCCTGAAGCTCTGGCGATCGGACGTTGGGATACGGCATGCCCACCATGACCACGCACCTGCGACGGCGAGGGGAGAGGCAGTCAGAAAAGCCAGAGGGCCACCATAGCTGTAGCTAAAAGATGTCAACCTTCTAAGGCGAGTTCTAAGGATTTCAGAGCGAGCGGACGTACCGGCCCAAATCATCGGAGAAGTTAATCCCTTCGCTCATTTTTCCTCCGACGACGGAAAACAGCAGAGCCCCAGTGAGAGGTCCCCCCGACTGGCCGCAGTTCTATCAGTGGAGGAAAAAAAGTTACTTTTTAATCCTGGTTATTAAAATAGTCCCTCGGATCTTGTTGATTTTTCCCCATCCTTTATTTATCGCCCTTTGTGGCTCTGCAGCATCCCCATACCTTGATGCATCTGGAATACTCGGCCAGAACCTGATCCACTTGGCTTGCCTTCTTCGGCTCCTGGTATATCTGTAACATAAATCGATAAACTCAATGACGCCTCCGGCGTTTGACCCGCCCCGAGTTCATACTTTCTTCGGATCTGAAGTGTCCAAAGCAACTCGGTACAAAAAAAAAAGACCGTCGGCTCCGCCAGACGCCTCTCGCTGACCTTTTTCTTCGCTGCCAGGCGCTTCAGCAGCCCAGTCTTCTCCCAGTGACCCTGCGCCTTCTTCTGGTACTCGTAAGAAGGAAAGAAGCAGACGATTCCCCCCGGGACCACGTTACATAGGTTCGTGAGAACTCGGCCTGTCTCGTCCATCTTCGGGGAGAAAAGAGTATCGTTACTTTCAAAGGGCCGCCAAAGGGCCGGCGTAAGCTTATTCAGCAGTATAGTAACTGGAGGCAAAAAACAGACGCCGGCGTTCATATTGTCCTCACAAAGCCTGGGGGGGGATACATACTGTCCCTGGGGGGCACCTACCATCTCGGGCAAATCTCGCTTTTGATAAGTGAATTCCAGCTGTTGATTGGTCGGCCCGTTACAAAGCACTATGGGAAGTATGTTTTCAGGAGGAATCACATGCCCTAGATAAAAAAGAGAAATACACAGTGTTTACGAATCAGATCCAACGGGAAGAAATAAAGATGGAAGAGAGGATATAGAAAGAGGAGATTCTGCAACGCTCTAGATGTTGACGAACTACGACTGCGTAGAGCTCCAGCGTTCTTTGGGGGAACGACGGACCCCCCAACACAGGTTGGACACGTCTGGAACGAGGGCCAGCTTACCACAGGAGAACTCCACGATCCTGTCCTCGCTAAGACCGGCCGATATCAACAGCTGCTGCTTAAAATCGGACACCTGGAACAGAAAGACCCCGGTACGATCGTTCAGGAGGAGGAACCACCTCATAACGGCCGCTAACAATTTATCACGCGGGGGGGCTAAGCCAAAATGTATCACCCTATTATCGGGTAAAATATCTGGGCGTTCAGCAGTACTGTGAACGATGCGTCTATTGATGAATTTGGTTGCGAAAGGGAAGTCAGCAGAGTAGATGGAACAGCACCTTTAAATTGATCCTCTGATTGCATTTGTAGTTTAAATGCCACAGGCAGAGACCGGCATCATGTACATTTATATTATATATATATATATACACACCTGCATTATATATAGTTTAATACAGTTTAATACAGGTAGGACCCCAATCAACAGCCCTTCATTTTATTAATTAATATTTTATTGATGATGGTTAGCTCTTTGCTGTGATAAACAGCAGCCGGGGCATCCGCTTCACCCGTATACTATTCTATGCGGCTCCCTGGAAGCAGCGTGACATTTAAAGCAATTTAAAATGTGGCCTTTTCCCCGCATTCCGTATGAAATTGTTGATTATACCGATACGGGGTGCTGGAAATCATTAGATCGGAAGGCTAATGTTTTTGTGCGGTGTGGAAAGGCAATCATAAATGTACATTATGGAACCGGAGAGCTTTATATATTTATATATTACTGGAGCCTTTTGATGGGGAAACATCTCAGGGTCCAACAAACAGGTCAGAGGAGGACTACGGGCTGAGGATCCTTCCGAAAACACGGTGTTATTTGAGGTCTTTTAGGGTTGAAGTTCGGTAAAGGAGGAGTTCGCCTTAGAAGCAGGGCAGTTAAGGAAAATTCAGTGCCAAGAAAGCAATAATATAGAGCATTCAGTACCCAGTAAGGATGGATGCAATGAACGATTCCCTTCCCAGTAAGGGCTGTAAAGATGAATGATTCACTTCCCAGTAAGGGCTGTAAAGATGAATGATTCACTTCCCAGTAAGGGCAGTAAAGATGAATGATTCACTTCCCAGTAAGGGCTGTAAAGATGAATGATTCACTTCCCAGTAAGGGAATCACTGTCCAATAACAGCAGAGCTCTACGGCATTCAGTACCCAGTAATGGTGAATAAAAATATAATTCGCCCCCAGAAAGGGCGGTTGAGATATGGCTTTCAGTGCCCAGAAAAGGATGGTTAAGATGAATTATTAACTTCCCAGTAAGTGCTGTGAAGATTAATAATTTACCCCCAGTAAAGGCTGTTAAGATGAATGATTCACTTCCCAGTAAGGGCTGTAAAGCTGAATGATTCACTTCCCAGTAAGGGCTGTAAAGATGAATGATTCACTTCCCAGCAGAGCTGTAAGGAGGTTCCCCGCGTAAGATAAAAGGCGTTAGAAGCAGGTCACAGCTCAGCGACGGTGGTCCCGGGATAAACTCCTTACCGGCTGCATGGTCCCTCCAGCAATGATCACGGCGCGGCAGTCCCTGAGGACCTCGGCAAAGTGTACCGCTGGGTTAAGCATCAGGAACTTCAGACTGCTCTGTGCCGCGGTACCTGCAGGGACGGAAACAAGATGTCACGGCGAACGTCTCCCGGGAGGAATCATTACTGGAGGTTCATGAGCGCCGTCTGAAGACACTACCAAGGTCAGAGGTCAACCCCGAGAAATGGCCACCAACTCGGCCACACCGGGCTTAAGGACACCAAACACTAATCCCGTCCTCTTACTGTATCCTCATACAGTAAGAAGTCTATATGATTTAAGGCTAATAATGCCTTCTTTGGAACTATTTGCAATAAAAAAAACAGTATTATTACAAACAGCATTTACATCGGATTCAGTAAAATGAACATTATTTATCGCTGCGATGAAAGTCCAAATGCAGAGGAGCACAGAGTCGGAGAACACACCTTGTAGCTGGATGATGACTCTGCCATCTTGGTTGGTGTTGGTCAACGAGGCCAAGAACCCCTCGATCTGCATGAGCGGAGACGCAGTACGAACCTGGCCATTGTCGCCGTTCTCCTGAGGAGCCTCGGGGACAGAAGCAGCGGCTGCTGGGGAGGAATAAGACAGAAACGTCCCCTTTGAGATGAAACTATTCTCCGAAACCTTCAAGTGCTAAATGATTCATTGTTTACTCTGCCCTTATAGCGAAGAAATGCACTTGGACACGTGGCAAGTGCCTCTAGACCCCACAGCCCCAAGGATCAGGGCCATCAGTACTGGACTTCAGCTTGATACTGGCCCCCGAGAGACAGAAGTCCTCTGTTACAGTTTGACATTGACCCAGCGTGCAAGATCCATGCACTCCTCGTACCCCCTCCTCGAGTCCTTCGGCTAAGATCTTGGAGGAACTGCTGAAGTCCTTTGGGCTTCTGGCTTTCGTGGCTGGGAAGGGCGACCTCCGTTCCTCTGAACTTCTCCATGAACCCAAAAAGCTTTCGAAACAAGAAGGTTACAGAAAGGGCTTTATCATCTAAACTGAGCCGTAAAATGCCAATTACTGAAAAAAACAGAATCTTCCGGGTTTTTAAAAAAATATATATTCTTTGAATATGTTTGGTTTCCCTTTATTTATTTATTTATACTGCTTAACACAGTCGGATTTGGCTCCCGGATAACGATAAAATACGTTTCCCGTAACTGTATATTTTATAATTAAAACGAAAGGATGTCGCAAACTTGGCACCTCCGTGTACTTTTCCTCTACTGCTTTTCTCTGACTATTTCAACATGTTTAAAGTTTTCTCCCAGAGCACAACCCCCAGCGCTGTATACAGTAATATAACCCCCAGCACTGTATACAAAAATACCCCCCAGCGCTGTATACAAAAATCCCCCAGCGCTGTATATAGTAATATAACGCCCCCAGTGCTGTATATAGTAATATAACCCCCAGTGCTGTATACAGTAATAACCCAATAAACTCTATTTGTGACTTTCTCTGCTTAAACTCCAGACTAAGCTCATTCTTTATAGCAGCTCATTCTCGCTCCATAGGACTTTCATCAGTCAGAGTGTCCGGATGGGTGATTAAGACTGAGCCATTCAGTTGTTTCCCACAGGCAGTATGATAAGGAGTCAGGGTGTTTGTCTAGTAGATTGGGGGTCAGATAACAGAGCGAGAACTCAATCGCTGAAACTATGCTACTAGTGATGGTGGGAGCTATGAGGGAATTAGCTGAAGTAAATGGAATTAGAAATGTGTGTGAATGATCTGATATGTAATCCCAAAGGCTTCATAATATCCCCCAGGTCTCACCTTCCTACTGATCATGCTCTTTGCACAGTATTTCTGCACCTGGGTAACAAAACAGACAGAAAAGACTAAAAAAAATGCAAACGTGATATTCAGCAGGAGAAAAACAAACCCACGAGACTCGTTATCAACATAAATCCGAGGGCATTACCCCCCCTAATAGTAGGGCATTTATACAGAATTATGGAAAGAAGAACATTTGAGGAGCCGCATGCCTTAGTAGCCATTACGGTGCATTTCTATCCTGATCCATAACATTTATGAGTCTGTGTTAAAATGATACAGCTAGCATGGATTCCAGCATTTACTTATATATATATATAATATATGTCATAAAAATATTCACTACCATTCAAAAGTTTGGGGTCACTGAGCTGTTTCCATGGAAAACAAGGACATTTCTGGCTGTAACATAATCTCAAAAGGGTTTTCTAACGACCAGTCAGCCTTTTAAACTTAAATTTGGATCAACGAACACAACGTGCCATTGGAACACAGGAGTGATGGGAGTGATAAAGGGCCATTGGAAACAGGAGTGGTGGGAGTGATAAAGGGCCATTGGGACACAGGAGTGATGGGAGTGATAAGGGCCATTGGCACAGGAGTGATGGGAGTGATCTGTACGCCTATGAAAAGATTCCATTAAAAATCAGCCGTTTCCAGCAATAGTCATTTACAACATTAACCCCGTCTGCGCTGGATTTGTGATCCATTTCATGTTATTTTATTGGACAAAATTTGGTTTTCTTTCACAAACAAGAACATTTCTAAGTGACCCCAAACTTTTAGACAGTCGTGTACATGGCAGAAACGGGATGATGATGTCCCTTTGGAACCGTAGCGTTTGTACCTGAAGTGCATGAATCACTTGGATTGATCAATTTTCAGCTTAAACAAAAAAAAGATTGTATCGCTCTCCCAAAAATAAACTGTGCACCGAAAATGATGGATCTTACCTTGAAGAGATTGATGTTGTCTATCTGGCTATGAAACAGAAAGTCGTTGATGGATTTTAGAGAGGTGCCTAGGATTTAAAAAGATTCAGCGCTGACCTTAATAACAAAAGCACACGAAAAACGACTAATTTGTCCCATTAAAGGGCAAATTCACGCAAGCCGTACGTCAAGAGCAAAGCACGACGGAGGGAATGGGGGAAGAACCGCTAAGAACATAAAAGTATTTCTCACGTGGCCCCGGACATGAATTATTAAATTAGACCAATTTCAAAAATGTTAAATTCTGGGAATTTGGAGAGAATTTGTGTTTTTGTTCCTAAATTCCATGTACGAAGGCTTATGTACTCGCATACTCATGTACCAAGCTAACCCCGGCCCTATAGCCGATCACACCTTACGTCACTTCCATTTTTATATTATATTCTATTTTAACCCCTTAAGGACAACGGGTTGTCCTCAAACCCACTGATGATAATGCGTTGCACATCGGGCTTTGTCGTGAAGGGGTTAATAATATTATTTTTATTTCAATTATTTATAGTGTTGTTACTTTGTTTATAAAATAAATATAATATATAAAGGGAACACAGAAAGGATTCAGTCAGTGTGAAAGTTCTTTTACCTCTGGTGGTTGTAAGTGGAACTGCAAGTAAAATACACAATAAAGCTTAACCCCTTAATGACAAAGCCTGTACATGTACGGGCTCAAAATGCATTATTTTCAAGGGGTTTGGGGACTGCCCATTGTCCTTAAGGGGTTAAGACCATGACCACAAATCAGAGCAGCCCAGAGGGCTAATGCCCTCCTGCCCCCTTTGCCAGCCCTCCCCTGAGCGTACAGCCACAAAAAGGGGAGGGTGGCCCTTTAACGCGTCGGCATGGAGGTCTTCTGATCGTCTGCTCACCTTCGTTGGAAACCGGCTGGAGGTTAGGATTCTGCTTCACGTTACCTGCGAATATCAACACAATGATATCAAAACCCCCTCTTACAGGGAAGCGACCGAGGGTCTGGACCCTCACTGAAAGCACGAGCGACACATCGGGACCCGGGACGATGCGGAATCTAACGGGTCCCCTTTAATGAAATGTGTTTGATCGAGACCCTAGGCACTTTCTGAACAGACCCCGTGCCCCCGGGCTGGGGAGAGCATATCATATGGACGAAGATGTGTTCCAATGGATGACACCTCCTGCGCGCCATTTAGCTGGGGGGGGGGGTGCGGGGCCAATGCATTTTGGGGGGGGGGTTCTGCTGAATGCCCTTTGAATAGTAGGATCCCCTATGGAAATTTAAAGGGATCGCAAAGCTATCATATGCGTTCCCTTTATAAATAAATAAAGCAATCCTATTGGTCGACCTCCCCATCCCGCGGCTTTTCTATCAGACGGCACCGTAAAATCCGGCAAAAAAACTTTCGTTTTTCTCCAGACATAAATAATGCAAATAAGCCCATAAAACGTCTTATGTTCTGATCCCGGGAAGAGTCATTTATTTTACGCGGCACGGTACATTTTTATGAAGCGATACATCAGCCGAGTAATGGCAGCGAAGGCGGGATGTTCTGATACTCGGCCTCACGAGCCAGATATTTCTATGTTTTCCCTAAAAAAAAAAAATGTAAAAAAAAAATAAAAAATCTGCTTAGATTTACAGGCGGAAACTTTAGGGGGGAAAAAAGTCGCCATCTTTCAGGGACGAACTGGACCCTTGTTGGCAAAACCTTGTAACCCAGATGAAAAGCGTCGTTCCAGGCGGGCGCCGCGAGGGTCCGTGCCAGCGATTCACCGGCAGACGTAAAGGCCGTCGAATGATCAGATTCCTTATCATACCAAGGGTGTAATAACGCCCTCATTAGCTCAGGGCCAACCATATGGTATAAAAAAAATAGTGAAAAATATTTGTTTATTAATAGCTATAATAAAAGTAGACTGCAAGGGAATCATTTAAGGCCAGGCTTACTAAACCGTGCGAGCGAAGGGGCGTCACGATTTCACACGGGTACGAGGCATTTCTTTATGCGTTCCAGGAGACAAAGTGGGGGGCAATTCGTTTTAAAGGGTTGCACTTTAAGGGTCTCACCTCCAAGCACCTCCACAAACTTCTCCAGCAGGTACAGGATCTGCTTTATATACATCAGATTTTTGGCTTTCAGGCGGCTTCTGTGAAAGGAGAAAAAAACGAGGGTGAGAACAAAGTATGAGAGCTGACGCTCGAGAGCCCCCCCCCTGCTCCCGATCCTATACAATTCCCCCGCGTTCCGCGTCGTACGAAGACTCCCACGCCAAGGCGCTAAAACACTTAATTCCAACATAGTCACAGGAGTTAATCGTACCATAAACTGCCTATTTTTACATTAAAAAAAGCTTTTTAGAACTTCTGTATTTTGCCTGTTTTTCACTTTGCTGAAAGCAGTTTGGGCATCTTGTAAAAAAAAAATAAAAAAATGCTCAGTTTCCCATAAAATGTTGAAATAAAGAAGGTTTTAACCCAACAGCTTCGCTATGCATTAGACGGGGCCAACCTGAGTGGGTTTCTCCAGTAAGTAAAAACACAGCCAAGGACCGAAAAAGACTGGGGTCTTACCGCTGGCAGAATCTAGTCTGCCCAATGTAAAGACTCAAACCTTAGTCTCGTCTCAGATTCAAGAGCCGTATGTCTGTCCCATGCATGTTTAAATCCCCTCGCTGTATTACCCTCTACCACTTCTGCTGGGATCCTCTTCCACTTATCTACCGGCCTCTCAAAAAAGTAAAACTTCCTTTGGTTAAATCTTGTTCTTCAGCCAAGGTCTTGCCAACGACATCATCCCGTCCCCTCCATTTCTTATACACATGGGTCCTCCATTGGCTATGGTCGCCCTACACTGTATGTGCCTTATTCATGTATATGACCCTCTGGCCGTCTGCTATATAAGAGCTTCTCCATCTGCATCAGGTCCCTGCATTAATAATGTATATTACCATGGCGTATCAGTATCAGACAGGGCGTTTTATTATTTGCCCCTATATACATTATCCCGGTTGGCAACGCATGAAAGGGTTAAATAACAATCGATTGTAAAACCGACAGAAAAAATAAAGAGAAGTTTATCTGACGCACCAGGAATAAGACCGCCGAGGTGTTGAATTTGGGTAATGGGAGAAAATAAGTAGGGAGCGGGAAAGGAGGGTGTTTGACAAAAGAGATTACAGAGCAAATGACAGAATCATTACCTGTATCGTTCCATGTACTGAGCCAGCTGGGAGTGAGCCTGGCAGAGCTGTAACAGAGAGAGAGAGAACACTCAGTGCTGGGAATAATGAGAGAGAGAAAGAGAGAGAAGAGAGAGAAGAGAGAGAAAGAAAGGGGAGAGAGAAGAGAGAGAAAGAAAGGGGAGAGAGAAGAGAGAGAAAGAAAGGGGAGAGGGAGAGGGAGAGGGAGAGAGAGAGAGAAAAAGAGAGAGAGAGAAAGAGAGAGAGAAAAAGAGAGAGAGAGAAAGAGAGAGAGAAAAAGAGAGAAAGAGAGAGAGAGAAAAAGAGAGAGAGAAAAAGAGAGAGAAAGAGAGAGAGAGAAAAGGAGAGAGAGAGAGAATGGGAGAGAAACGAGAGAGTGAGAGGAAAAGAGAGAGAGTGAGAGAATGAGAGAGAGAGAAGCGTGGCATCTGGCCAGAGACACAGCACAGCCACAGCTTAATCAGCCTCTTAGGAGTCAGATAACGTGGTCTGTTGGACTCAGAGTACCACTCAGACAAACTCAGCCAGCTACCAGGTGAAGTCTGCACTAAAGATAGTATTTACCGCGCGGACGGATAATACCTGCTACATTAGTTTGGCCCCTGGGCTTTAATCCTAGCAGGGTTTAAGGATTTGTCTCATTAATGGATCATCAGACAATCGTCAGCAATGTTTCCCTCTCGTGTTGATAGGTAGTGGAGTTAGGGTGGAGAGGCGGAGCTAGATAAACACAAGGATATAACTAGCTCTCAGTAGGCTGAGAAAGGGCAGGAAATAGGCGGAGTCAAACTCCTCCCACCTGAGGATCAAAGCACTGCCCCTGAGGATCAGTAATTAGCTGTGTCTGTCCTAGGAAAGTCTACTCTGCTGCCTTTCGGAACAGGAGTCCAACATGAATGACGGTGCCGAGTATTTCTTCCGGTGCAAGCAGCATCCTATTCTTTTCTGCACAAAAACCAGTGGCATCCAAACCAATGAATGCAAACGTATACATAACTGCCTACATCACACAAAATACCCCACAATGGGACATTTAAATGTCCCTGACAGCTGAACTAAGAAAAAATGCACATTAGTACTCGGTGGGTAACCCTTTATTTTGGGGTATAGCAAATCTAAATCTGAACAGAAACGTGGGGAAAAAAAAAGAAGCAAAGTGCTGTGCGAAGATAACATTTATAAATAAAACATGATGATGCACCTAACAGGCTGAGGGTCTCCAGAGACCGCCTAAAAGCCCAGATCTGGTGGGTATTCGTTCTGCCCGACTGCCTCCCGCTGCCGCGCATACACTAACCGGCCTGCATCTCGCTCGCTGCACACACAAGATGCTGCCGAGCCCAAAATGGAACGTCCTTCACAGCCGCGTCGATGCTTCATAAAAAAAAAAAAAACTGAAATACATTCTGCGGCTTTTATTTATATATCCTTTTTTATCACCCTGGTAAGTAACGGTCCGTGTCTTCGCCCTTCCCCCGCTCTGCCCTTTATCCCTTAAAGAGAAGTAGTCTACTAGGTTATCTAGGTGTATAAAATAGTTGTTTTTAGGTTATTTGGATCTATAAAATAGTTTTTTGACCTAAAAGAAAAAATATTCATGTATTCTATTCAGAATCAGATTAAGAGATTCCAAAGGGGCCGTGAAAAGTATTCCATACATGGGCCACACAATTAGATTCACAGCCTAGGGGTGCCACGGTGTGGCTGTCTTGTGTGTTTATATATATATATATATATAAAAATATATATATTATTTGTGTGTGTATATGTATGTATAGCTATATATATTATATATATATATACATACATATACACGCACACATATATATATATATTATATATATACATATATATATATATATATATACATATATATACATACACACACAGTATCTGCAGCAGGCCAGAACATGTAATTTTATTAATTTGCCTCTTTTGTCCTAGATGGAAATGCCAATCTGTCAGATTATTTAAATGCAAATCAACCAGAAACCGCAGCAGCACTGCGGGTTACTGCATCGATACGTTAAGAACAAAACGCAATTGGTTAAGAAGAATGGCAGAATTTATTCATTCGCCCAGAAAACCAATTATATCTTCATCAAAAATATATTGCTTTTTTTTTTTTTTCTTTTCCCTGAAACGCTACTGGGTATCTACACCTGCCGGTGAAATCAGCCTCGCGTCTCACTGCCTAAAAAGAAAGAGTTAAGCGACTAAGAATATTAAAGTATCGTTTTCTATACAAGACAAGAAAGCGGTAATAAACTGCGTTGAGTAAAACAAATTCAACGTTATGTTAGCCTGGTTATTTTCACATTTTGGGTTGTATTTTATTTCTACTTATTTCTAAAACATAAAAAATAATAAAATAAATAAAATAAAAATAATTTTATATATATATTTTATTTATTTTTATTATTTTTATATTTTTTATATGTTTTAGAAATAGGTATGTAAACAGGAAACAGGAAATGCTAACCTGCCAGCATCGCGGACAATCAGCAGGAGGGCAATTTCCTTCAAACTTTATTGCTCCACAAAGGACAGCAGCAGAGGCCTTACATGAAGGATAGTTAGTCGCCGACAATAACGCTTAATTATCAATTTATTTGGACCACGACATCTTTCTGGCATGACGGGCACAACTTTAAATTCAATGACCTCACCACAAGCCAGCAACAGTTTATTACGCTAATGGAATGGCTTTTGACTTTCAATTATGCTAATTAGCTATTAAACCCACTGTTTTTGGATACGGATTTAGGTAATCGCCAATTGTTAATGTTCTACGTAATCAAACAAAGCCTGCGTTCCTCAGAATTTGGGCAATTCACTGGTAACTGGGGTTTGTGCACTAAAGGGGGAGTTGGCAGGAGGATGGTTTTAACTCCCCGACTTCACTATTGAACATGAAGGTTTCCGCAGCAGAAGCTCATTGGGGGGGTGGCTCTTCATAATCTATAGGAGCTGAAATCTCCAAGGCTGAAAGTTCTCTCGATATGTAACGCCACGAGAGAATAGGGGTTAAACCATAACCCCTACAACAAACAAAGTCCCCATCGCTGTTTTTGGAAGGGATCTTTGGGATTCCCATTTCACCTGATTGAGCCCCAGGGTCAGAGATCTTAATAGATATTCCAGGCATGAATATATTTTGATCCTTACATACGCTGGTAATTAACATATAACTATTTTTGACAGCCAGGTGTAAATGCTGGCAAGTTGAGAGCAGGCTTAGAAAGAACATCCAGCCTCCAACTTGCCGGAGGTCTTTCTACATTTTCAGTTCCCCGACAAGATCTGGAAGACTTACCTGCGATCCGGATACCTGGGAGCTGTACATGCAGGTAATGGTGTCTATCAAGTTATGGGCTTCATCGATGATGACCACCTGGTCCTTCAGTTTGATTCCTGATGCCTGCCTGGTGGACTCATGGAGTAACGTCTGATAAGGTAAGACCACCAGCTGGGGGAAAAAATACCACCAGCCACTCGTTAGCACTCTCTTTGGGCTAATTTCCATTTCCACCATTAATCTCTCCATGGCATGCACTTTCCCCTCTTAATGTCAGATCATTTAACATATCACCACCTCTTACCTGGGCAGCAGGTATGGCGTAGCGGCTTGCATAATATGGACACGCTTTGGCTTCTTGGGCCAGTGACACAAGCTGTTCAATGTCCTTCACCTCAACCAAGACCTCATCTCGAAGTAGCTGCATTTGTTCATAGGAGTAATAGGGACACGCAAGCCGCCTCTCCTTCTTCTTCTTCTTCCCTTCTGGCTCCTCAATTTTTTTATCTGAAATTTGAAAGCAGAGTCTATACCATCTCTGTGGACAACCGGGTTGTCTTTAGAGCTTCTGAGTGGGAACCACCATTTTCAATACTTCTGCTGGACAGACCAAACTCAACCCTTCATTAAAACACTTTAAATAGAGATCAGGAAAAGTTTATAAGAGTCTAATCAGAAGTGTAACAAAGTATCTCAAGAACCTTCCTTGTTGGGCACTAGAACCAGGGGCACCAGGAGTTATGACTTAAAGGACCTGGACACCAATTTGTTTGTCCCATAGATCCCCGGCACCCTAAAGCTTCATTGACCCCTGGCTGTTGCAACGATCCCCATCCTCGGGGCCCGGATCCTTCTTCTTTGAGAAGGACCCGGTTGAGTACTGCATTCTCATTGTCCGGCAGCCGCTTTGTGAAACCAGTAGACATCTAACACGGAAAGTTTATAGCCATGAAGCCAAGGCATGTTTTGTAGGAGAGTTGTCGTTTCAGCTCCTCGACTTAACGTGACGTCATGAAGAGCCAACCCCCGCTGCAGGAAGAGCTTGGCCGGCCCTGTATAGAGTATAGTTATCCGTGAAAGTTCTTCAGTCGCCTCACCCATTGATCTATACATTATGCAGGGCCAGCTCATCCCTTCATAATGAATAGCGACGTCAAAGACTCTCCCTTTAGTGTATAATCCCCAATGCCACCCGGGCCGTGTCACCCCCCTGCGCTTAAAGAAAACAAAGAAAAGTGTGATAGCTAAAAGGGTAAGAAACCGCGTTACCCCCCTGACCCACCGTATCCATAGAGAAAAATAGAAATCATCGGGTTTCCTGGAGCGAGAAGGCTTTCGCTGCTGTGTCCAAGCCCGATGTTAATTACGTGGCCCTTGCCTTTGGCTAAAAGCAGCTGAAATAACCGTCTGTATTTGCCGAGGCCGCGTGAGAAATAATAATATTCCCGACACCTTCCGAGATTTAACGTGATAAAGCGAAACATTTGCGCGGCTTTATATCATCAATCACAGCCCCGGCATCCACACAAAAACGCCTTAAAATGAATCGAAAGCTGGTTTTAAAAACATTTCAAGTCTTTGTACGCAAAACAAATGCCCCCAAAAAAAAAAAAGGGGGTCGCTTGGAGATCCACAGCCATAAAGTAAATAAAATCACCCCTCTTCGTGACGTTTAATACTTCCTAGCAGCAGATTTTTTTGAAGAATTAGGATTTTGGAGCAGTAGATTTTTTTTTTGGGGGGGGGTTCATAGGCGATATGTTTGGATGGGCACGGGACCTTTAACTCACCGGTTTTGTTCTTTTGCAGCTCCATGCAGCGATCGTTGATGAGCTGCACCGTTCCGAGGCGACGCACGTCATCGTTCACACACATGTTCTGCGGGCAGAGAAGTCCGTAAGCGTTAGAAATTAGCAACGGGAACCGATGCCGCGGCTACCGGTAACTTTCATGAGCGATCAACAGGAATATGGTGTATTAGAGAATATTACTTCCATATTATATGAAATCCCGGTATCGATTACTTCCCAGAAAGACACTCCCTATAGCTTCACTCGTCACTAATATCTGGGGATGACTTTTAATAAAAATACAGTGTTTCACTCTGTTAACCCCTTAAACTCGAACGGTTCAATAGAAAATCCTCCAGTAATGCACACATTATTCGGGCACTGAAAGCAAGAATTCCTTCCCCTCCATCCTTTCGGTAACAGGGTCATTGACTTTCGATGTGATTGACTGCTAGAGAAAATGATTTCACCCCGGTCGCGAGGACAAAGCGGGACCATTTGTCACCACTTTGAAATAACCTCCAGTAAAAATGACCTTGGATAATAAGATTCTGGCTAATGGCGGCCCACGGCCACAAAGTTTACTTAGAAACGTGCAAAACATTGGCAGTTACCCCCGATCGTTAAATAACGAGTGTTAAAGGGAAACCCCACCATCTTTATTTTATCGTAGTGGGTCAAGTAGGTTACTATTTCTGCAACTTTTTTGCTACAGATATCACATTATATATATTTTTTTTATATATATATTATATATATATATATAATATATATATATATTCCAAACCACCACATGACAATAACAAAAGGATCTAAAAGTATCGTGGGAATTCTCCTTTAAAATCGTAGCCGGGTTTTAGAATGTTTCAATAATTTAAAGAGCCAATCGTGCCTGATACGCCGTGGCATCCATTAGTAGGGGTCGCTTCACATTCTGGAGGGATCTGAACTTGCGCGGGGAAGGAACATGTAGAAACCTTCGGCCTCTTCAAGTATCCGAAAGTTCCGACCACAATGGCAGAAAACCACGCCTGCGCTTTTCGAGCACCAAAAGTTTCCATTTTGCCGCATAAAGCTCATCTTTTACATATTGACATTCAGCAGCGGAAGGTCTTTGGGTTCCTTACCTGCCTCGATCCCAGAGACACCAGTTTGATCTGCTTGCAGAAAGGGCTCTTCTGGACTTCGTGGACAAACTGCGAGAGCTGCGAATGCGTACGGCTACAGTAATAAACCTAAGATGAAACAAAGACAGCGGATTACGATGGCGCTGGACGAACATCACCATGTTCAGAGAGCGCGATATCCCCAGAATCACCCAACGTTATCATTCAAAGACATCAGAGCTTGCTGTTATTAAAATCTTTACCCTCTGCGGATGACTGTAAGAGGGCGATGATGTCAGAAGGTAACATGTTGGCTTCTAAAGTGGTTAAATGGCCATCTATTGACTCCTGTAATGCTGATAACTGCTGGTGTCAAGAACATACATGTAGATGGTATGTAGAGTCAAGTAAATGCCTTCTACTCGGCCAATAAAAGGTATGACCTTGACCCAGCAGGTTTCCTGTATTTACATTTTTCAAGGAAATGTGGATTTTTCTTCTTACTCGAAGGGCAGTGGTTTATAACCAAAACTGCTCATCTCTCATATATCCTGATTGCATCTCGTCCTAAGTTTTTCCTGGCCAAGAGCCTACCATCATATTCCGTCGGGGTATTTTCCTGCCGTGCCCTGTTTTCAAGCCACTATGAAGATCAAACTTTACAGCAAACGTAGTAAATTATTTGTAAGTCCATACTCAAGGTCCTTAGTCGATCAGGACCCAGAAACCCTGTTTATCATCATGTAGTGAGAAATGTTCTCTCTGTAAATAAGTTATGGGGTCATCAAAGCGCTGCATTTCTTTTCTTTAATAAAAAAAATAAAGTCAACACTTTTAGAAAGTTGAGGACGTGTTGAAAATAAGCCTGGTTTTTAATTATTCAGGCACTTTGCATAACTTTCACATCTGAATGCAAGCTAGTTTCAAGCATGTCATATCAGACTAGACGAGAGTATTTAATATGGAAGCAGTTTTCAAACCTTCGTCACATGCTCCTCTTCCAGATCATCATCTTCTTCCATCCTGCCAAAAAAAAGAAAAAAAAAAAAAAGATATTAAATCTGTATTCCGCTGTGAAATTGAAAACGCTACAAAGCTTTTTCTCTAGTAATCCCTAAGATATGAGCTCCGTGGAGATATTGGCATTTTACCCTAAAAATGAACACTTTCAGCTTTTACCACAGTAACGTACCTACTGGTAATTAAACAGAATACATATAGCAAGTCAAATATATATTATATATATTTGTAATATATATAATATATTACTATGAACTAAGAAAGAAAATACAGAATGTGACAGTTCCACATCTTAAAACATTAAATGAAAAAAATACAGTTCTATAGAATTAAAAAAAAAACATTATTATTAATTTTTATTATTTTATTTACATTTCTTGCCATTTCGGCTGGGAAAAGGAATGATGAGGGGTCCTTTCTCACTTTTCCTGTTCGTTAATAAGTGGTGCTCTAAGCCTATTTTGTGTACCTTATAAGTGATTTTTTTTTGGCTTCTGCATCAAAAGTAACATTACGTTTTTTTTATTTTGATCACCTTTTCTCTTATCTTGTCCAAATCCCTCTAAAAGGAGAAAACTATGTCTTGAAGTTCCTCAAACTATAAATGAATAAATTGAATTTTTTTTTTTTTTTTTTTTTTTAGGGGAAAGTCTGCGCAGTACATGACTATGTGCAAAATATTCCTCATCCCAGAACCTGGTTTTGTGGCGGCCCGGATTTATTAGTGTCATACTCTGGTCCTTTCTTGGTTTCCTCATCGCTTTCATATTCTGCGAGAAGAAGCTCTTCCTCTCCATGATCCAAAGCCTGTTCTGGTCCCAAGTCTCCAGAGGCCAACATCTGCTGACTGAGCTGCAGAAGGCGCATGGTCTCATCCTCTTCTTCTCTCTGAGCAAAGAAAAGAAAGCGGGGAAAGAAACCGTTTTCACGCAAATACAAATTTAAGAAATAGACAAGTTTTTAAAATGGTAGAGCCCAACACAGTGAGGGAATTTAATCACTAATGCAACAGGCATATAGCTCCTGAATCTAAGACGAGATCAATGGGCGATTAAGGGTCTTTGCTGACCAGATGGTCCAAATCCGTCTGATGTGCTGTCGATTATGGTCCCAGAGAAGCCAATGTCCTTAGTAGCCAAAGAAGCTATCTCAACAATGACACATGTTGTAATGGCTGTATTATCTTTTTGGGGCGGGCTGGCTGGCGGGCTGGCGGGCTAGCTTGCACACCATAAACAAAAAAAGGAAATATTTGCTAAAGACATATTATATGACTCCTTCTTTGTCTTCATGATTTATTAACACACATCCTATGTCAAAGCCTGCCCTTGATTGTCAGTTCCCAGATACTGCACGTCACGGGTCAGGTTGCCACGCTGGCTAGCAAATGCTGCTTCGCTGACCACTAACATCATACAAGTGCTGCTGAAAACCCATGATGGCGGAACGTTGGTTACTTGCTTATACTCGCCAACATGTCCTTCGTCAGCCTCGTTACGGGAAACCTTTACTAATTATTTGCCATTAATTGCAAAAAAATCATATTTATCACCTTCCTCTTTGAGGCAAATTTCAGCTGAACGTTGCGGCGTATCTGCTCCAAGCGCTCCTCTCTTTTCTTCCTCCTGATCTGCTCCTCCTGCGTAAAAAAGAAAGCGGTGTTACTATGTTATGAAGCCATTCTAATTGGCCCCTTGTACAACGCTGCGGAATACAGCGGCACTATATAGATCAATATATTAAAAAAAAAAAAAAAGATTTAAAAAGGTATATATTTGGTGAAGCGGGGAGGGAGAGAAATGGCTACCCTTGCTTAATTGCCCTTAATTTATATTAAAAATAAATTAAAAAAAATAGATAAATAAAATAAAAGTCCTTGGTCTGGCACTAAGCCTGCCTGGATATGTCAGAAAAACACATTCAATTAGCTGAAATCGGGCAGTTTGAAGTGAGAATTAACGTGGGGTTTCGCTACTTCGGAATATTTGAAGTCTTGTATTTTTCTCGGCTTTAAATTCAATTCCAAAAAGTGCATCTCTCTTAAGGGAAGTAAACTTCAAAACAGAACGAACGCATTTAATGAAACATTCAGTTTGCAAAAGATAGATTAGAGCAAAAAAAGGGGGGGGGGGGTTTGGCTAGCGAAATGATCCGCAGCAAGAAACCAAAGCGTGGCGTTGTAGGTCCCCCTGGTGGCAAAAAGTGATGATGTCATCGGAAATATTCTAAATGGAAATGAAAATTCCCCCTTATCCTCAGTGATGTTGTATTTTTGTAGATTTGCGCGAGGCGCAGCAAGGAGGTCGGGAATGCGATGCGCTTTGCAATGGACCTAAAACATGCTGATGGGATGCTTCTGAAATTGAGCAGTTTTAGATTATACTGCGGATATAAAATACATACATAAAAAATCTGAAACGATGAGCGTCTGAGCTTCTTAAAGAATGATGTATGGATTTCGTTATTTTCCGGGTAGTTGTAGGCACTTGTGACCGCTACATAATGGGTTATGGGAAAAATATATATATATAATAATAATAAATATTTCGGTGCAATGCCTTTGTAGGTGTTATTATGACCAGAGCATACTACTGGTTGCTATGGTGATAAAACTGCTTTTCAAACTTTGCACCTCATTTTTTTTTATTTATCTACTGAATTGCCCCGATAAGAAAGGTTTCGTAGGGAAAACAAAAGTCTCTGAAATAATATGCCTACGAATACAGGTAAAGGTGTGACTCTCGCACCTCTAGAACGTTTCACGAACCTTGATCCTGTTCTTCGTGTCCATCTGTTCCTTCTTCTGCACAAACTGACTGATCCAGTCCGGCTCCGTAGCCCGGGACTCCGGAGCGGCCCCCGCGGGAGGGACGTCCGGTCCCGTCTCCCCGTTGGGCTCGTCGTCTCCTGCGCGCAGGGCTTCGGCTTCCTCTTTCTGCTTCTTTTCTTCAAAGTCTCTGAGCCAAGTCAGGGCTCCGCAGATCAAACTCAGCGACTTTCCCTGTAAATGGGGGGTGAGACGTCAAGAATACAACGTAAAGTAAGGGCCAACCACAGCCGGTCACACGCATGCGTCTCGTTGGAACCTCCTGGCCCTTCGATCCCATCAAATATCTTCTACAAGAGACATTTTCCAAGCCCTGGCGTAATTCTCCCAATTCGTCTTGATTAAAGTCATCAAACCAGACAGCCCTCTGTCCCTTTTTTCCTTCTTCATAGTCTGTATACCATACATGCAGGCTATCCTGATTTGTTGAAAAGCTTTGGTGCCATAGCAGCAGAAAAAAAGCCTTTTTAATAGATTATTGAATTTAAAATGTATTAAATGCTTTATTTTCTTTGACTACAGAGCAAGTACATGACGGCACGGTGACCCCATAACCACTTGGTACGAGCAGCAAAACCACTCATAGATTACAGTTCAGTAATAGTTCGTTGCCGATCTCGATCCTCACCGTGCCCGTGGGGCTCTCGAAAATGCCAACCTTCCCAGCATCTAAGGCTCGATAGAGCTCCGTCATGAACTGTTCTTGGATCGGGTACGGCTGATAAGGGAACGGGAACTCGATCGCTTCCGGGGGCTGAATATCCATTCCCTAAAAAAAGAATGCGAAAAAGAATATCAATAATAATATTTCTTATATAGTATTTCAGAACGTTGATTGTTATATTCACTTCCCCTAAACCATTAAAAAGTAAACATGTCCATTATATATATATATATCATAAAAAAATAACCTTTAATATACCGGTTCATATACTTATGCTGGTCACGGACCTTTATTAGGGTCTGCCAGTGTATATTCAGCGATTACCCCCTAGGGTAACTGTGTTACGAGGAATTATGGGCCATAGTCTGTCGTATACATCTTGAATAGAAGGTGTCCTAGGGCCAGCACATAGGCCATGTTTTCCAGGACACATATAATTTATACATATTGCTGACCGGCCCAGATTAAATGTTTCCATAAGTCTTTTCGCACGCTAGCCATTCGGCAAGCTAGTTTGCCATCAACAAGTACGGGTGCTGAACAGGTCCAATCCTGAATCATGCCGTTGAGGAAGCGGGCAAGCACACGCGTGTGAAGTCCTTTGGCCATCTTGCTTGTCAGAAACATATGACCGTGCCCGTGCCACATGTACTACAGTACTACTTCATTCCCTGTGATACGACGCCGTGGAATATGACGGCGCTATATAAGTCAATAAATAATTAAATTCTGTTTTGGGGAACTTGAAAGGCCGCCCCTTCAATCATATTTTTCTATACAAGGTTTTTTTTTATATAGAGGCATCTGGTCGCTGTTAGAAAGAATAAATCCTACATATTTTACTTTTGTTTTTAGAAGAATTACATACAACTCCTATAGTGCTCAGCCAATACTTTATTGACTGCAAACAAATGAACAATGTAATGCTTACATGGGTAATTAAAAAAAAATATATAGTACCCAGTTACTTAATGGCCTAAATAATACAAGGCCTTGTACCATAGTAAGAACCAATCAGCATAAGGCTTACTGAGGACTAACACACAGCGGCGTTACTGTTACCTCGGTAGATTTATCGCTGTTACTCCGCTCTTACTTCACAATGTAAATACTATCCGCTTCTCCCGCGCTACCGGCATCCAGAGGCGTGTCTTCTTACTACCAGCCAATCGTATAGGCACACCAGAGCTCGAGACCACGCCCATCAGAGCTGTATAAGGACTATACTGGCAGGAGGGCGGGCGCCGCTACTAGGAACCAATTAGAGTGTGAAACTGGAAATAGCCAATGGCCGCATGTCGCTAGTAGCGAGGCGTAGGGGACGACTAGCGACATTTTTTTTCCATTCAAAAGATGGCGTCTGGTTGGCAGAGTAATTATGGTGTGTGCTTTAAGAGAATATCGAACACATTAACCCTCCTGACACATCACTGCCAACGTCTGATTCTTAAAACAGTACTTTTGTGACCTATTGATTTTGGCTATTTTCTTGGCATTTAGAAGAAAAATATAATTTGTTCCATACAATTTAATGTATGAATTATATATTACAATAAATCTATTATTGTAACATTTAGGGCTGTGGAGCCGTGCGATACCCTCATACCCAAATCTGGGAACTTTTTGACTTCTGGCTACCCAGAGACCCCCTTTGCGGGATGCGGGTAGGAGGTCCCGCTGATGTCAGGGGGGCGGTCCTGAATATGACAGTGGGGGGGTCCCACAACACCGTTCCCGCGACCCAGAGTCTCCCCTTAGTGACCCGGAGTCTCCGAGCGAGGCCTGGGGAGTTCCCAACATTCTGAGCTGCTAGAAAAGGGGGGCATCGGGAGAAGAAAGGGGGACAGAAGGGATCGGCCCCTTCTTAAGAGCAGCTCACCTTGTATGGGATGGAGCAGGCATGCCTATGCATTACTCCAAACAGTCCAGGATTTTATAGGACAGTCCTGATTTTCCGGGCACTGGCCTGCAAAAAAAAATGGAGGGATGTTATACTACTAGTTTACAGGCAAGGATACAGAGAATTCCTGGCCCGTTGGCAGCCCTCGGGGACTGTGCTTGTACACGGCTGCCCTACAGTATACCCAGCTGTACTCAACCCACATTTAATGCAATGAAACAGTAGGGCAAATTCCTGAATAAATAACCAAGCGGGTGGTAGATAAGTGTAACAGCCTCCCAGCAGAAGTGGTAGAGGGTAATACAGTGAGGGGATTTAAACATGCATGGGATAGACATACGGCTCCTGAATCTAAGACGAGACCAACGAATCTCTACAGCAGGAGAGACGAGCGAGCGACTAGATGGGGGCCGAATGAGGCCGATCCAAAGTCAGATTCTATGCATTCTTAACTGTAAATGTTAGCCAATCAGAGTCACGCGATGGGGTAGACCGGAGCAGTGCCAACAAACAAGGACGCCTCGGGGAAGAGCAGATGATCTTCAGCAATTAAATCTTTTCTTTGTTTTTTTAATGAATAAACGGCCGTCGATCTTTTATCCCCGCAGGGTAATATTTATTTATTAAATAATATTTATTGATATATTTTTACTCGTTCCCTTATTTCACTGATCGCTCGTAGCTCCGATTAAAAAAAAGTCTTCAGAATCGCGGAATAATCCTTTTTATTTATCATCTGATTTAAGGTGACGTCCGTCTGGTTATCTGGCTTTGAAATGAAAAGAAGCCTGCTGTGTCTTTGCGTTGTTGCTCATTGTTATGAATTGCTTTATATAGCGCTGTCATATTCCGTGGCGCTGTACAACAGCAAACAGGACCTAACAAGTAGGGTATAACATAACAATCCGACTTACGGAAACAAGGGGTAAGGCGGGCCCGGCTCAAAGGAGCTTACACTCTAGAGGGCGTCATCGTAAACCTGCGCGACCTTTAATTACACTCACATGACCCCTCCCAAATCCCAAACAATTAAACAGATTCCTGGTCTAGACTCTAGAAGCTTCTATGATATTCTAGACAATATTCTATTGTAACCCCCTGCTTTCAACTGTATCAGTATTACCCCCCCCCAATCCGCTCATTGTATCATTGTATTAAAGGGATGGTTTATTGCCCCCTGACACAACCCACCAAAGCGGCACGTGAGTTACACCAACCCTCTGCGATGTATTATTCATAAAAAAAAATCATTCATTCATAAGTAGACACTGCAGCTGCCCAGATGGTCCAGGGTCTGACATTTCATGCCACCGATTGGATGCTGGAAGCAGCCAATCAGTGGCAGGAAAGAGCTTCCTTTGTTTTAGCTAGTAGTAATGAGTGACCTTGCAATGTCATTGACTGGAAGCTGTGAATGGGGATGGAGTTGTTTTTTGTTTTTTTTTCTGTGTGATCAAAACACGACAACCAGAAATACACCAAAAAAAGATTAATGAAAATAAAATAAGAGGCCATATGATGCCCCGGGCCACCAGGTGGGCATAATAGCCCCTCCAAGCCCGAGGTAGCCCACGCTTCCCTAACATCATGTGATGAAAGGTGCCTGTGATCCAAAAGTGGGAACCGCCAACAGGGACGGACCCGCGTCAACGATTGGGCCCTTGCACTTTAGGGCCAGCGGGCTCCTGATGACATAAGTGCGGCTAGCAGCTGGGTATGCGCCAGATGTGCTGCATTAAACAAATCCGGCACCGGGCCCGGGGGGCCAAGTCTGGGCATGATGACCACCTTTTTCTCCATGGCCGAATCTTCCAGGTTTCCCCTCCATAGGGGGCGCCCAATGTTTAAATACCCCCACATGACATCACAGCGCCGATGACCTCACGATTTTATTTAAAGAGACAAGAGGTTTAAATGCCTTCTGTAACCAACCCTGGCCACCTTACTGCTCCCACCATCCTCAGCCAAAGCTTGCTCAGGGTGTTGGGGGTCGCATTAGTTGCCCAGGACCACCTATTCGACTGATGGATTAAAGGAAAGGGGCCTGGCTCTGTTTGCTGGAAACTTCTAGCTCCTCCTAGAAACTTCTAGTGCCCCAGGAGTCCCCTCCCCCCAGCGCTGGTTGTTGCAGGGATGGGGGCGGGGATCAGGCCCTTGGAGCTCCGGCCTGCAGCGCGCGCGAGCTGCTGCGCACACACTGTACTTACTGTCCTGCAAGCGCATCTACGCAAACACCGGCCAGCGGGGTATTCACGACGCGCGCTGCGCACTTCTGCACCGAGGCAACCTGCAGCACCACGTAGAGGGGCAACCGCTGTCACGGCGAGAGGACTCTATCCTGGAAGACAGAGCCATAATGACAGCTGAGGAGCTGAAGACGGAGGGACCCCAGGCTGCTGACATGGGAGGAATGGATATCACCCCCAAGGGGGATCAGGGGGTGCTCAAAGTAAGATACCCTTTAACCCTTCGAGTGGCGCATGTTAGCTGCAAGGGTGCAATTAGCATGTTATTGCTGTGTGTGATCCTGTGCATGTGTTGTGGGGGTATATATGGTTTTACATGGTTCTTACGTGTTACATGTCCACCCTGTGTGCATGCATTGAGATAATGCCACCATGCCAGATCCTTTTATATAGAAGTATTTGGCCCAGGCCTTTAGGGTTGGTTGGGGGGGGGGGGGTTGGAGCATTAAAGGGCTTAAAGATCTAAGTGGATTAGTGCCCTCTGGGGTATTACTCCGCACATCGCAATCTGTTCAATAGAAAGGCCTTTAAATACGATTTCCCATATGGATCTGGGAACAAAGCCTATTGTGTTTAGAGAATAATTACCCCCCCCCTGTATGTAGTAACCGGGGTATCGGGGTATCTTTCCTGGGACAGAGTTGTAAATGTGGAACCGTTGCCCTGGAAACCGACGGACCCTTAACAGCTGATGGCTCCCTATTTAGGGCTCAGTCCCAGAATTGCTTTGTTTAAATGGCTCATTGTGTTGTAGAGATGGGCCGCCTTGCTGCTACTCCCACCATCCTCAGCTAAAGCTTGCTCAGGGTGTTGGGGGGGTTCCTGTACCCCATATATATATGTAAATGGATACCACTCGGGCCCCCGGTGATGCGCGATATCAAATAAAGATCGCTTACGCGGAGCATTGCTTCCGTTCTTGGCACGCTTAGGGTTAAAGACGATGGTGCGTTTGAACCAAGCCATTCTTGTCTGTGTGCCAATAAACCACATAATCCGGAGAGTTTATAGAGGGGAGACTCCCTTCGTCCCGCAGAACCGGTAATTAACGCGCGTAACCAGAATTAGCGTGGATTCAGGTCTTGGAATCCTCCCGTGACCTCTGGATTTAACTCCCATAGCGCTCAGCCAGTCGTATCAACGAGTGGCTGCCACGAATATTTCGTGTCCGGTTGCCATGATCTTGCGCCTGCATCTTGATGGATGGATGTGGCCCATGTGGCGTCCCCCCTGGACATGTCACTCTATTGTTCTGCCCTGCTATTAACCCTTACATTGTCAAGGGGTATACTGCAGACCCTTCTGCCCCCCCCTTTTTTTTTTTACTCCATATCGATTGTCGGAGCGCCCAAGAACATGTGTTAGAATATATAGGGACACTTTGGGTGTCTTCGGAACCGGGAGCGCTGACCGCGTGTTCTGAATTTTCCCGGCAGGTAATAAAGCAGGAAGGCACGGGAGACGAGTATCCTATGATCGGGGATAAGGTCAGCGTTCATTACACAGGCTGGCTGCAGGACGGGACGGTGTTTGATTCAAGCAGAGAGCGGAAGGACAAGTTTACCTTCGACCTGGGGAAAGGTGAGCTGCCGTCTCTTCCGTATGAAAGGAACCTCTGTTAGCGAGCACTTTTGACCCCGCTGGGATACCGTAGGATACAGATAGCGGCGTCGATGGCGTGTAAGGGGCTGGAGGAATTGATTAGAACCTGCGCTGCCTGTAAAGGAGTGTCTGGCTCGCTCCAAATGCAAATTAGCTGGTCTCCTGTGCAGAAGAACATTTGCATACCAGACCACACTGATGATGTCATGAACAGGATGTCATCACTATTCTTTTAGGATACTCCAGAGTTCTGTGCATGCTGTCCAAAGTCTTCACACGGTGCTTCTCATGACTTGGATCAAGTTTAACAAATAAAACACTTTCCTGATATCCCACGTTTATCCTGATTTAGTTTTTTTCTTGTAATTTGTACGTCGTCGTGCATTTCCCATCTTAAATATGTTTGGTTTTTTTTGTAGGTCAGGTTATTAGAGCGTGGGACATTGCTGTGGCAACCATGAAAATTGGAGAGACTTGCCAAATTACGTGCAAGCCGGAGTATGCGTATGGAGCTCCAGGAAGCCCCCCAAAAATCCCCCCCAATGCAGTGCTGATCTTCGAGGTGAGATCTTGAACCCCTTCTCTTACTTGCCTGCACTAGTTCGTTGTCCTCGTAAACGGCCACATGTTCTCACCTAGAAACCCCTGCCCCGAGTAGCCTCCTCTACCTCTTGGATGGTTTGTAGTGACCTCCACATCTCACCCCACGTGGTCAGTCCCTCGTATCTTGCCCCAGCGTGTGCGTTCTTCACCGTTGCATCGATGCTCCTCTCACCATCAGTGGACCCTCTTGTCTCATACATTGCGTTCTTTCCATCAGATTGAGCTCTTTGACTTCCAAGGCGAGGACCTCTCAACAGAGGAAGATGGCGGGATCATCCGCAGAATTAGAGTCAAAGGGGAAGGCTACTCCAAGCCCAACGAAGGAGCTGTAGTTGAATGTGAGTGCTTGCTCAGAGAGTGGTTATAGTACATCAGATCAGGGCTGCGGGTTTTAGGAAGCCTTGTGTACGATCAATTTATTATGGTTAATAACTAATGGTTTCCACCATGTTGGGTAGAAATATAAACTTGTAACATTACAGGTTTTGGCCCCAGAATCCTCTTCTTGCTGTGGTTTTAAAGCCCCCTCTCCCATTTCTTCACTATAGTGGTGCTCAGGGGCTCTCACAATGGACGTGTATTCGACGAGCGGGAGTTACAGTTTGAGGTGGGCGAGGGAGAGAGTCTTGGAGTTCCCCAAGGAGTGGAGACAGCAGTTCAGCAAATGGAAAAAGGAGAAGAGGCCATACTGTATCTGAAACCGAAGTAAGTTGCTGTTTTGTTCGGTTGCCGAGTGTTACTCATTAATTCCCCCTCTCATAGAGGAATGTGAACATCATTTTCCCCCGGGGCAGTTGTCCCTTCTTTGTGCTAAAAGAGACCTATGGTGTCTACAACCATCTCATCTGCTGCCGATCATATGATGGTCAACGTAAAGTCTATGGTATTAAACCGGCGGCATGGCTAATAACGAGCTACTGTGGAACTGCACAAGAGTAGTAGACAAGCATAGCCTTCCAGTAGACTTGGTCTATGAATTAGTATTCATACATTAAATGGACTGCATTGGCCAATCGCCTCTAAGCTAGTTTCTTTGTCTGGCCAATCGGAGGGAGAGCTGTTGCCGGGAGCAGCTTGGATGGGTAATATACTCTTCTTTCTTTCCTCGACAGATATGGATTTGGCGGCGTTGGATACGATCAGTTCCAGATACCACCTGACGCCAACCTTCAGTATGAAATAAAGCTGAAGAGCTTTGAAAAGGTGTGTGGCCAGGGGCTGCCGAGGGATCCATTTCTACTTCTCTGAGAGGGTTGTGGATAAGTGGAACAGCCCCCCAGCAGAAGTAGCACAGGCTTAATGCAACGAGGAATGTGAACATGCATGGGATAGGCATAAGGCTCCTGAATCTAAGATGAGACCAAGTAGATGGGCCAAATGGCTTTGGAGAAGATCTAGATGGTGATTTCGTGATTTCCCCTTTGGGTTGAGAATAAATAAACATTCGCTCTGCGTGATTGGTCTGTTGGTTTTAATGTTGGTGTCTCCTCGGTAGGCCAAGGAATCTTGGGAGATGAACTCGGACGAGAAGCTGGAGCAGGGAGCCCTGGTGAAGGATCGAGGTACTCAGTATTTCAAGGTATGCTATACTTCTCGGAGCACAGCCCAGATACATTAACCTTCTTCTGTCTCGGCACTCGCGGTTCTTAGTGAGGCGTTCCCACATCTTATATCTCTGTTTGTCTCCCTATTTCTCGTTGCCTCCAGGGCGGTCGGTACCGCCAGGCCATTATTCAGTACAAGAAGATCATCACGTGGCTGGAACACGAATCCGGACTCTCAGAAGAGCAGAGCGGCAGATCCAAAGCTCTTCTTCAGGCGGCATCCCTCAACCTCGCGGCGTGTTACCTTAAACTGGGGGAGCACCGAGGGGCCCTGGAGCACTGCAACAAGGTGAGGGGAGGTGGTCGCATACCGCGCTGAAATGGAGGAATCTCAAAATAGGGATTTTTTGGTTAAAAAAGCAAATGAGGGGGGTGGGTGTTCTGGATCCTTAGCCACGTCAACACGTCTCTTTCCATTCCAGGCTCTGGAGATGGACCCCAACAATGAAAAAGGCCTATTCCGCCGCGGCGAGGCTTACATGGGGATAAATGAGTTTGAGCTTGCGCGGGATGACTTCACTAAAGTGTTGCAACTATATCCCAACAACAAGGCAGCGCGGGCCCAACTTGGGCAATGTCAGGCTCGCATTCGCCAGCAGCATCAACGGGAGAAGAAGATCTACGCCAACATGTTCCAAAGGCTGGCGGAAAAAGAAGAGAAGGTGAGACGCAAAAGGGTTTGATTTTAATATATAAAAAAAAAAAAGGTGACTTACCTCTTGGCTTTGGCGGCGTTCGTGCGCGATGTCGGAGGTGAGATTCTAAAGGAGCATGGTGGACGCTGACCAGGGTCAGTAGTCTCTCCGACAGAGGAGACAAGCTGCGAGGAACGAGCTTTGGAAGGAAGGTTCCTTGTCTTTGCTCGTTGAGCTTCTCAAGATAATGACTGCGATCTTTACTGTTAATGAAAGTAAGATTTTCTAGATCATTTCCCCAAAAGTATAAAACGTTCTTTTAGCCGGTGACCAGAGGCTCCTTTCATTTATATTTGTATGTTTGAGGTTATTTGGAGTATTAGATGATCTCTCCTGTCGCTGGCTTCCTTCCCTCTAGCGATTAATGGCTGAACAGCTGCTCACAATGATTTTGTTGGGCTGCTTCCATTAAAGGGGCATCATGAAAGCCTCCGTAGATAAAAAGCTGTGTTATCCACCCAGAGAAGCGCAAATGTATCGAGGATTAACATTTTCTTTATCTTATGCAGGAGGCGAGCCCAAAACCTGCCGCAGAACAACAGACTTCTGATGTCGAGATGAGCGAAGCGACAGAACCTGCCACCGAGACGGCGCACAACGGAGCAGAAGACAGCATGACGGCTGAAGCATAAAAAAAAGACCGATTTTCTACTTTGTGTGTTTAAGAACCCTCGTCCTCCGACCAGGACCCATCTCCTTTTGAGATGGAACTTTTGGGGTTTGAAAGGGTGATGGCGGACGCAGTTTATGGTACCAACTCTCGTTGATGGGGCCGCGATGGCAACTTCAAGATTTCCTTTCATTCCAGCCTCTTCGCACGTTATGTCTCAAGGACTTAACCAACCTGATCATAGAGAGAGAGAGAGAGCGGAATGTTCCCATAGAGTGGAATAATCATCAAAAGTCTTTAGTGCCTGCAGGGGACTCGCGGAGAAGGGGCTGCAAGTGTTTTGTTCTCGGTGGTCTCCGCAAAGATGGCCGCCGCAACGTTTTCTTTCTTCACGCCGGTTCATGAGCCCGCTCTGGTCTTGTACGGCAGCTTGTGAAATCCTCGACCATACTTGAATCATTTTTCTTATAAACGGGGTGGGATGTGAGGACAAACTTTTTTTTGTTTTGTTTTTTCTTCCAAACTTTATTGTTGATTTTTCTCTTTCCTTTCTCGCTGTCCCCTTTCCCTTTCTTTTTTTTGTATATTTCCTGATTATGAAATATTGTTCGTTTTTGTGTTTTTCTTGTTGTAAATTAAAATTTGGAAAAAAAACAACTATATTTTGATGTCTAGCATTGGCGTCCAAGATATTGCTTGTCTCACGTATAGCTACAGGTGACAGGACCGACACAAACTTAACGCATCATGCAGTCCCCGGTGAGGGGACTGGCCTGGGCAGCCAAAACCCATTAAAAAATGCACCCTGCAGGGCGGGTTACAATGACATCATATCAATCAATCACTAATAATGGCAGTGACAAAGAGATCTACGCACTCAGGAACTGACCCTGGGGTTCTTTCCATTTTAACCCTTTATTGGCCCATCATGCATGGCTCTAATACCTGTCCTCAGGGAAAGCTTGACTTGCTGTTATTTAAAAGAAACACTTGAGTCACCTGCATTCAAGCAGGGGTATCAGCCATAACACACTAGGGGCAAAAGCATCAACTGGGAGCCTTCAATAGGACCACAGCGGGGAGAATAAGAAGGAGTCCAGTCCAGACTCTGTGACCCTGAGAATCTGCCCCGTTCATTTGCCCTGAAGAAGTTGCTTTTTTAAAATATATTAAATTTGCTTTAAATTAAAACATTAAAATCAGTCGCAGGGAACCAATGAACGCAGCTTTTGCAAAACTCCACTGGCAGCAGCACTAGGAGCCCAATGCCCTAAACACAAGAGATGGAAACGGTCGCTCACCTGTCTGCGTTACCATGGTGATTTTGTTTCAGCCAATAGCATTGCAGCATGGTGTCCATGTTAATTCTTATTAGGGACGTGACAGCGCAGACACGTTTCACCGTTACATCTGTCAAAGTAGAATCTTGTTCTCCCTCTAGCGTTTAGAACTCTGCAACCTTCTACCCTCGACTGCCGTCATTTTGTGTGCGCCGGAAGTGAATGGAATTACAGGGTAGGGGGCGCATTTGTCACTGTAAACATTTTCTGTCACTTCAGAGCTTCATGTTTCTTGTAGCAGAATGACAGGGCTGCACAGAAACTTAAATACTATCTTTATCCAGAAAATTATCTAAATTATTAGGGGTTTTTTAATGCACAAAATCAACTAGACACATTGTAACTATCAAAACCCCGCTGCTGACAGGTTATAACCCTGTGAAAACACAGCTTGGAGACTCAGTGCCTTCATTTAAAGCTTCATCTGTTTTCTCCCCACACTGACTGTAGCTGGCGTCCTGTATGCACTACTACTGCAAAATTAGATTTTCCTGTAACTCGTCTCCATGCGTTCTCTCAGTTACGTCCAACGGGCCGTCCTGGAGTTCAGCGGTTCGCTTTTCCCTCACGCGTTATGTCTGGGGGATGCTGACAATGATTCGGTAAAGATGGAGATCATCTTTTTTCATTTAACTCCTTAAATGCTAGAAGAGTCACTATTTACGAGGAGCCATGTGTTCTTATTTCCAGGGTTTTTAATGAACGGTAGTATTTGTGTTCTCCTCTCTCTGCAGTTGAATGAACTTGTCCTGGGAGATACAAGCGGGAAGCTACACATTTATAAGAATGATCAGAGCAAGCCTTGGATCACCCGCTCCTGCTCTGGAATGGTGAGCATTAACATTGGTAAAAATTACTCGCGCAGAGATCACCAATAAACCAACATAGAGTGAACCTGCCACCTTGTCATCATGTTTAACGTATTATCATCTTTTATTTATATAGCACCAACAATTTATCCTGCGCTTAATGAAATACATATATATTCAAGGGGTACGACAAGACGAGAATTGACAGACTAAGACAAACCGATACATTCGGTGGAGAGAGCCCTGCTCGCAAGCTTACAATCTTGAGGGAATGGGGTGAGGATAAAGATAAGGAACAGAGAAAGAGTGAGAGGTGGCGTGGTGGTCGTATCAATGACAAGGAGGTCCTAGCAGCTAAGATGGTGCGGCTTCTCTGAAGAAGTGGGTTTTGAGAAGTTTCTTGAATGTTGGGAGGGAGGGCGAATGCTGAAGGTTCGTTGGAAGTAGATTCCAGAGATATGGGGCAGCCTGAGTGAAGTCTTGTATGTGGGAAGAGGTGATAGGTGAGGAGGAGAGCCTTAGCCCATGGGGAGAAATGTATGGAAGGCCATTAGGAACACTCATTGAGATCAGATTGCATGATCATTCTTTCCTATTAATTACCACATTTTTGTTGGATCAAACAACCCTAAAATCACCCCAACTGTTTTAAATATCAATAAGTACGTAAGTATCGTTAATATCAAAAAATATATGAAACAAAAAGCTTGGCAATGACAAATCATAAATACGGCAGTGGTTCTACTAGAAGATGTATCATTAATATCAGTAAATATATATATTGGTAGTTGTAACCCCCACTGTGACGGAATGATATTTGTATATTTTTTGTTTGGGTTGGCATCTCTTTTGATGTTTTTTGTGTTCTTCTTAGCTGACTTGTGTTGGTGTTGGAGACGTCTGCAATAAAGGCAAGGTAAGTGCACTTAATCACATAGTACATACATGCTTGCTGCTGAGAAAGCAGTCATATAAGTTACTGTACCAGGGTTAACTTTATCAGCGCATTTATATGACCTGTTGCATACCGAACGTAAGCCAGTCTGTGCCCTTTACATTTCCTTCCAATGCATATTGCATTTTTTCGCATTGTTCTGTATCTTTTGCGTGTTGTGGATTGGTGTTCTGCGTGCCTCTGACTAACATTGTATTTCTTTTTAGAATTTTGTGGTTGCGGTTAGTGCGGAAGGCTGGTTTCATCTCTTTGACTTTAGCTCCAAACCAGACGGCACATGGGATTTCATTCAGGGAGAGGACCAGAAAGCCACATACACGCAGCATCTCCCAGCTAACACCAAACTGGCTTTGATCAGTGATATCGGTAGGCTGAAAATCAGTATCTAGTCTTATGTTCTTAGGGACACAAGAGGAAGGATAGAAATGTCAATGTTCATAAACAGGAGGTATAGACATGTATAACTATATACCGTTTATATATTGTCTTCTTTATATGTATGTGTGCGACATTACCAGAAACCTAATTAAAATTAATTTAAGTGATGGAAGTCTGAACTTTCGCACTCAGATGGAGATGGACGCTGTGAGTTGGTTTTGGGGTACACAGACCGAGTGGTACGTGCTTTCCGCTGGGAGAGCCCCCCAGATGCTGATGTGACGTGTGGTCAGCTGGTACCTCTAAAGAAATGGCTGCTGGAGGGGCAGGTATAATGTCCTCCATACCATCTTATTGTTCCTGTGTGATGATTGCATTCTTGTTAGTGAGACAACGCTGAAACTAAACGATTTAATGATAAGTCTTGTAAGCCCTTCCTACCTGCCTATTGTTGTACGCAATCCCGTCAGTTGAAATATTTCTTCGCGGAATTTGAGCAAACCAGGAGAGTCAAATCTTTTCATTTTGCTTACTCTTCATGGTTATATTATTACCATATTGCACAATGCAATAGAATATGTTGTGTCTACACAAATAATAATAACAGCAATTTAATTGCAGGTGGACAGTCTTACTGTAAATCCAGGCGCAGATGGCACACCTCAACTGATGGTGTCTCAACCTGGTTGTGGTTATGCAATCCTGCAGTGTACTTGGTGCGATGATACCGTCCTGGGGTTGGAAGCGTCCGGTGCAGCCGAGACCAGGTGAGGAGAGAGAAAGGGCTTTCTTAAAAGGGCTTTTTTCTTAAAAAAAAAAAAAAAGATTTGGTGACCATGTGACCTTAGTGAGCAAAGGGACAATGGTGCAGGTCCTTGATGTAGAGAAGAATAAGGAAAATAACTACAAATACTGCAATAGGAGGGACTATAAGTAATATGGCAGAATATGATGGCGCTATATAAAATAATAATATACAAGAATATACCACCAATTAGCATCTAATTCCATTAATGTTCAATCTGCAGTTGCCCATGCGGACACCAGGTGGCTCATGTTATACTTCCGCATGTGGTAGAAATTAATGACTTTTTTGTGCAAATAAAGTTGCTTTTTGTAAAGCATTACATGCAGTAGGTGTGGATGTCATTGTGGGTGCTAAATCAATCAGATTTGGGGTCTGTTAATATACATAATTGGTTATGATCTTGGTTGCCTAACATATTCCACTGATAAAGTGCCAAAAATGTTTTTGAAAAAAGTCGGTTTCAGTAACAATTAGGGAAACAAATGAAGCAAAATCAATTACAATAGTTGTAAAAATAAAATGCCGCAGTGCCAGCGTTTCAGTATATTCTGTTTCCAAGGAAGACAGGGCGTTCCACCCAAAATAGATAAAATTGTTCAGCATTACATTTCTAGAAATATCTTGTTTTCGATTTAAGCTTTGGTTTCTGTGTGTATTGTCTCGTTCCCCTACAGGGATGTCTCTGCTCGAGATGTGATTCTTCACCAAACCTCCGGACGGATCCATAATAAAAACGTTTCCACGCACCTGATTGGCAGCATTAAACAAGGTCAGGTCGTAGAATTGATGGGCCGCGCAGCTTGTGTAATGGAAATGACAATGGATTAGTTTTGGCCTGATAAGGAAAGAACAAATCAGTGGCTCCTCCTTCTTTCTATAATATGCAAATTAACTCACTGCGAAAGCAGTTGATTTGCATACTGGATTGCACAGTGACATCGCTGTGGAGGGGAGTCCAAAAAAATCAATTTCTTCCCCATTTTAATTTGGTGATCTCTTGCTATGCTTTGATTATATTGTCCGTTTAGAAATTGTTCAGGAGCATTTTCTTTAAAAGATCAGTTTATTTTAATGATACTAATGGTTCTCAGTGTCCTTTGGCCCTCAGGCACAAGCCTTCTCATAAGTTAACTCTTCGTTCCGCTCACGCGTTCGTACGTGGAGCTGTCCAGCCCCATCGCGAGCGGAGCGGTCCTCCCCGGTCATTGAAAGGTAGAGAGAAGCTGGGGTTTGAGGTGTCCTTCCCTCCCAAAGAGGTGTGAAGCTGTCAGGGGACCCGTCATCTGTTCTAACACGGAACTAAAGCCCTTTAGCTTTTTCCTTGTGATTAATGTCTTTTAATAAAGATCTCTCCGGTGAATCCAAGAGGAATAATAAATGAGTTTACTTGCTTGGCAGATTCAATATCATCCCAGGGATCTCCAGGCATTCCCCTCACTTCCATCAGTAACGTACAGTAATGACCTGCATCTGATTGACCCGTGTTCTCCACATCTCCCTTCCCTTGTAAATGCCCCCTTGTCTGTATTCTCCGAGCTTTATACTCTATACGTGTATCTCGGGAGTATATATGGAGAAATATATGTTATTATAGGTGACGGGGCTTGAACGATCTAATTGCGCACTTCGGATCTCCTTTTACCTCTGTGAGACCCACCTCTTTTCTTTTACGATAACGGAGCTTTATGGTTTGCCTCGCTAATCAACATTCTCTTGTTTAAACATGTTACTCATCCAGCCGGGGGGCTGGAAAGGATAAGCCTGCTGAGAGGTGTGCAATTAACACTCCATCGGCAAAAATCCATAATCGCGGAACTGCAGGATTGTATCGCCGGTAGAAGGGGATATTGCCGATAATTAGTTGGGCTTTGGGTATTCTCAGGAGTGACGCCTCTCAGGGGTTCACAAGGCATGGAAAATATTCGAGCTTTTAGGTTGGGGCACATGCCGTTCCTATTTAGACTCATAACAAATGTGTGCTTTCTGGTCCCCGGTACCATATGAATATTTATAACTTGAATGAGCTTTCCGTGTGACCGATTTAGCTCTATATTGTCTGTGGGAATCTGAAGTTGGCTACATTCCCTGGGGACTGGCCGCCATCACCCCAGCCCTTATATGATATGGCTATAACTTAAGGGTCACTCACACTCAACACGTCCTGCTTTTTGAATGGACAGATCCTCGTTCTGGGAGGTAAGAGTGTAAGTGGGTATGAGTTCTGCAGTCCTAGAAGTCGCAGCAGAAAAGTCATCAAAATTTAGATGTAATAAAAAATATCCATAATATACATAATAGCCATGAATAATAGTAAAAAGCCCCAGTCTTGTATTGAAGTTCACAGATTGGCGTTCCTACGACAGAACACATCGTAACGCTGCCCTCAGGTCAGGGACGGCAAACTACTTGGGATGTGGGAAACCCGGGGCATACAGAACCCTATATCTCCAGCTCTTAACTTGTGCTGTTAGTTGGTCTCCAGATGTTCACAACTTCTCGTTTTGCAGGCCCTGGCGCTGGGATTAATGAACCCGGCCTGTTTGCCCTTTGCACCCTTGATGGTAAGTATTCGCAGAGCTATGGGAGTAACGATCCATTTGGTTTTGCCATTGTAGGGACTTGTTACAAGGACATCCTACGCATAACAGGGGAGGGCATAAGTTCCGCATAAACAGATCAGCCCTTTAAAACAGCCCTTTAAATGTTCTGTTGCTATAGCAACAACAGCATCCGTAACCAAACATACTAATTGGGAAGTAACACGATTTTTGATCTACATCAGATGCAGATAAAGCAATTTTTGGCTTTGTTTTAGGTTGATTTAGGGTTTTTTTTTCTTGGTGGTCAACATTTGTATTGATAGATCATCAAACTAATAAATAATGAGCTCATTGACCGGTATTGTTAAATTATCAAAGAGCAGAGGTGACCATTGCTCTTAAGGGCTGTCTCGAGACAATTTTTTAACCTAAACCTCTGATTCTAATTGTATTTTCCGATGCTAATTTGTTCCGATTCTGATAGACAAGGTTATAGTCTGTTGTGAAAGCTCTTCCGCTGGACATCGCTGCATTGCCCGCTTTCTCTAGCATCCTAAAATCTTCTTCTCTTTCTCTGTCAGGAACGCTAAAGCTCATGCAAGCCCCAGACAGACTTCTATGGTCCTTTCAGGTGGATCACCAGCTCTTTGCGCTGGAGAAGTTGGATGTGACGGTGAGAGGAGACTTTTGGTTCCTTGGATTACCAGCGCTGGCGTTAGCCTATAGTAGTGATAAACATGCGCTCTAGTGCTTTAATCAAACCACGACTGAAAGCCACGTGGGATCACCAACCTATCTTCACACCCCCTCCCTGCCCAACTAGCACAAGACAGAGGAGGTTTTGTTAAATCCGTTTTATTATGCTATGTGATCGTTAATATTACCTTAAACCAGACATACACCAGGATGGAGAGAGAGACTAGGAGACAGAGTGGGATAGGAAAAGGCTGACAAACAGCTTCAAAGAGTATGAAAGACTAAGCAGAGTACACACAGACGTTGTGTAGGGTACAGTGATCTTGACGCGTCTTCCCCACAGGGTAATGGCCAGGAAGAAGTCGTGGCCTGCGCATGGGACGGACAGACGTATATCATCGATCACAAGCGTACAGTTCTGCGTTTCCAGGTGGATGAAAACGTCAGCGCTTTCTGTGCTGGTCAGTGCGCTTCGCATGTCTCAAAAGCGGCCGCTATTTGGTGTCTGGGTACGTCCCGCTCTTCAATTTGCTGACGCTTTTTCCTTCTTAATGACGCCTTTTGGGGCGTCTAACAGGACTCTACGCCTGCAGGGGAGGGCAGAACAGCCCCTGCCTGGTGTACGTTGGGTTCAACCAGAAGATCTTTGTGTATTGGGCCATCACGCTGGAGAGGATCGAGTCGTCCAACCTGCTGCTTGTCATGGAGGGAAACGAGGAACTGTCTTCCTTGCTTAGCCAGCTCAACGTGGGTAAGTGATCAGATCAGCCGTCGGAGACTGTTGAGGTTAATTTAGTTTTTCTGGACATTTCACATGTAACGTTACATCTACAGAACTTCTGCGTCTTCACTCGGAATAGGACCAGCTCATTAAAACCGTGTTTACATTCCATGTTTTGCATGCGCTAAACCGACGGACAAATGGGAATTAAATTGTTTGTGTTAGACAGTAGACTATCAGAAAATTGCTCGCTAATGATCAAGCGGAGCCCGAGCTTTCTGCAGCAGGAAGGGAAAGGGCGAACTCATGTGTGCCAAGCGCTTGTTATCTGCTGACAAATTGCTTGTTTTTAAGAGCGGAGGGAGTTTGTCGACTCAGAGATGCCTGCTTTTCTCTCCCCCCTCGCTCTCTCCAGATGCCAGCGATGCCTCAGCTGTCCGGGATTTAATTCATCAGACCATGTATTCCCCTAATGAAGGGGGCAAGCGTTAAGCAGGACCGTAAGTGATCTGGGGCAGTCACAGGTCGAGGACACACAAAAGGCAATGGACTATCCAGATGGACAAGACGTAGAGAAGCTGAAGATCTAATGAGTCGTCGGGGCATGTCTTGCTGTAAAATCTCTCTCGGGGGGGTTTCTGTGCACAATTTCCAAAACATTTTTTTATTAAATGTGACATTTGTTTCACGATACAACGACAAGTCTCTTAATTACAATATAAACGCTTTATTTTAATAATCCGGTGGCATTTTGGTAAACTTCTCTTGAACCACCAACAAGCAGGGTCAACTCGGACCCTACAAAACTTAACACTGGACGTTGAACCGGCTGAGCCGAGACGCCGAGCAGAAGAAGCCTCTGTGGGTGCGATAAATAAAATCTGAATGCAATCTGAAATGATTTACGTATAATTTATGCGTAAGCAATGGATATCTTGACAATAGCGCATACTTGTTATACGGAATGGGATAAAATAGAGGTCGGGCAGACTTAGTTACATATTAAGAAAAGATACTTGGGATATGCATACAATGGACTGCAAGTACTAATACCTTTCAGAGTTTAGGAGAATTTGCCTTATTGAACATCGCAGTCCAGCATTTAAATACAAGATCGTTGGTAGGCGTATGGCTTTGCCACCCAGCGGAGGTGTTGTGACCGTATATAGTCGGATTAACTCTGACCCTACAAACTGCTTCCTTCGACACCTAACCGCCTGATTGTTCCCGTGGACCCGATACTCTCACGTTCTATTATGTCATTTATTTTTCGTTTCATGGTGACATGCCAGCACACGCGTCACTAATTTTGAGACATAAAAACAGCACACAAGTAATAGATGTGAATAATTTGTAATTATGGCACACGTTATATCGGTCAAGCAGTGGTGATATGAAGACATGAAGTCGCTGTTGACATGTAGCGGAAGACCGAAGGAATGGGTATTTCCAACAGCGGCTGTGCTCTGTACAAGATGGGGACGGCCCCCTCCGGAAAATTATCCATTCCCGTCAACTAGTTTGTCGGTTCCTTGTCCTGATGGGGTAAGAAGTGGATTTCCTGGTGCGCGGTTTTCAGTATCCCTTTACTAAGATCGATACAGCTCTACGGGGAGACAAAGACGCTCGTTTAAGCCCATCCTATACCCCCCCCCCCTCCAATGGTTAATAAAGAGGTGTAGGACTGATACCTTGAGAGAGATTAGTGTCTCCAGGCCAAGGCAGAACTCATCCTCGTCGTCATCTGATGGGAAAGCAAATGATGTCAAAACTCTTCCAGCAACATGCCTTAAGTTTAAGTCCCGCCAGAGGCCGTATATCATGGGTGTCCAACCTGCGGCCCTTCGGCTGCTGCAGGACCACATCTCCCGTAATGCTCTTTCAGCTAAGGGGCTGGCAGAGGGGTATGGGAGATGTAGTCCTGCAGCAGCTGGAGGGACACAATTTGGACACCCTTGCCATATATAAAACATTGCATAAAAAGAATCATAAAGGCTTCCAGCAATTTAGTCTGATAAGTAAATGTGGATTGGTGCACGTTATGTTTTAACACAACTTTCAAAATGAATCTAAGCCTTGAAAACCCTCTATAGATCACCTCCATGTTCCCATCTTTCCCGATGCGTTCTCACCTATGATCCTGGCTTTACTTCTAAGTTTTTCAGAGCCCAGATCGAGGTCCACGGTCAGCTCATTGGACGCCTCGCCCGGCGTGTCCTGACATGATGCCACCAACCTGCAGAGAAGTTATATTATTAGACACGGTGGCCGTAATCCATTCACCTAAACTCTCTCCCCAAGGTTCCTAACAATCAAAAGTCTTGGACCCAAGCAATGGAACCATTAAAGCTACACCTGATGTTAGTTCAACTTCCAAACCGGGGCTAACCATCCTGTAATGTTGAGTGAACAATGGGGTTACCATTCCCAGGAGAACTGATGATACTCCTAAAAATAACGTTCAGATAAATCTTCTCGTTTTATCTATTTTTGCAGATTCTAATATGGATACAATTCTATAGGTCTCAGAATGTTTCCCCACGGGACTTTTTATTCATCCTGGTTTGGTATTCCCCTCTTACCTTAATCGCTCCACACAACTCCTCGAAATGAGGTTCTCCTGGTGGTCAATGGATATCTTGGCCCTGACGGTCAATGTACATACCTGAAGTTTTAGAAGAAACAACTTTTCAAGACTCGCAAAATACATCAATGGGATGAGGCTAAGGGGTGGCCAAGGGTAGGTGACAACAGGCTTTGTGAGGGTCCTTTCAATAAATGTCCTGTATGCCCCTTAGACTTCCACAAGCCTTCTCACCGAAGGAATGGTCAGAAATCATGGGGATTGAGAAGGAATGATTTGGGCTCGCTCAACGTAAGGATAAATAAAATTATAGCACCTACAGCATGTATGGATGGTGTAAGCTCTCCAAACATGTTCAATATCACACCTTTCAAAATACAACATAAAGTCCAAAGTGAAGGTTAGTTTTGTAGGCACCTCACGTGTGACTTCGCCTTACCTTACACAGGATAAACAGGGAATGTCCTTTCCATCCACCCGTGTTGTTTTCACTCGGCTGGGTCCACTCGTCCTGGAGGCAGGGTTGTTGGGCGGTCGGCCGTTTACCTTCGGGAGGGGATTGCGTCCCCTTGTCACACAGGTTGGAGGTTCTCACCAAGCCGCTGGGCTCTCTCACTGGGCTGCCCCCCAGAAGACGTCTTTGTATCACGTTGTGAGGTTGCTGCACCCAAAAACATAAGGACCCACATCAGTGCTCCGAGACAGCGGTAGGATAACTGGTTCCTCACCAACATCTTTCCACCATCCCCAGGGCTCGAGGTCTATCTACCCCGAATAGGCAATAAACCCACCGCACACAGAAAACCTTTTCTACTAGACCCCAAATTTGCACATTATCAACTGGTCGGCCTCTTCTCCCCATCATCACCTTGCAAGGTTTGGCTGGACGTTTCTCGACACCCCCCCCCACCGCAATGAACTTCATACCTCCTGCCTCTGCTCACCAAGTCTTTGGAGGTGCCCAGCATCCTCAGCTGGTCCAGAGGCAGAAGATCCGCAGAGTCTTTGTGCATAAACTGCGTGGTTTGCTTGAGCCGTCTCTGTTGGTGCAGGAGCGCGCCCCCTCTCATGTCCTGCTTCTTTTTTGAGGGATTTCCAAGCTGTCCATCTCCTCCTAACCCACTGGTGTGTCTTTGGCAGCTCATGGCGCAGGTGAAAAAAAAATGAGGAAAAAAATCCCAAACCCCTAGGACCTTCGGTGGTCACCAATAAATCACCCTTTTTGGTCTTCAGCCTGACCGCTCTTCAGATTCCTTGTCGACCTTGTCCTCTTCTCCTTCACTCTTTCCTTTTGAATCAATCTCTCTCTCCTTCTCTTGTATTCAGGGGATTCCTTGATCTGCTCCCTCCTCCTGCTCTGCAGTGATTCCCTGCCCTCCCTCCCTCTCTCTCTTATCAATGCACGCTTTTCACTCCTATCTCTTATTTCTCACTAGCGATCATCTCTCTCATCCCCCCCCCCATCTATTACACCCCTTGGTTATGTGTCCCTGTTCTTCCGCTAATAGATCTTCTCTCCGCCAGCTCCTCCTGTTCAAGTAACACCATCACGTTCCCCACAACTGGCTTTCCAAACCAGTGAGCGGGAGGGGGGGGGAATAAATGATCCAGATTAGGGTAACTTTGAGCATACAGCGCGGCTTTGTAAGACAAGCATGATTAGGTGACATAAAGAGTTAACACACATATACATATATACACGTTAACACATATTATACGTGGAAACAGTTTATCTTGTCTTAGTTCTGGTAACAGGCAAGTACGGTCTCTGGAACGTAACGGGTTAACGGCAGACATGAGACAAAAGCCATCCTGAAATTCTCAGCTCTCCCAAATATTTAGATACAGTAGTGGAGTATTTGTGTAAAGACAGACATTCCCACGCTCCAAGGAACATAGGATCCTATGTATATCTATATCTATGCCTACACATTCACACACGCGCACACATTCACACACACGCACACATTCACACACACACATTCACACACACACACACATACATATATCTATATATATATATATATATACGCACACACACATATATATATATATATACGCACACACACATGTGTGGGTAATTAACATACAGATGCGGGTAATTAACATACGTCTGCAGGTAACTAACATATGTGTGCAGGTAACTAACATACGTGTGCAGGTAAGAGAAATCATTCAGAACCTGGGAGACCGGCTATGATTATGTGTGTGTTAGTGTGATTGCTCATGTGTGTGTGTAAGTGTGAATGCGTTTATGTTAGCATGAGTGTGTGTACGTGCGTGTGAATGAGGGTGTGAGCGGATGAATGTGTATATGTTACCGGATAGGGGGACATTTGGCTTTCCTTTCAGCCCTCCCTTGATCCAAACTATATATAAAACTATACATTTTGGTTATTGGTACGTTTTCAGATCATTTTCCTTTACAATCTTGCAGCCACGGCTGATACATTTCGAATTTAGTTCATTTGTGTATTTGATTGAGCGGATACGGAAATGTAACCGAGTCTCTTGTTTTTCTGCAAACAGTCTGAATTCTTATTATTGTAGCGATCGTTTCTTTAATGGAAATGACATTCGTTCCGAGCCCAGCACTTAACGTCTAGTGCCGGCTGTGAGTGATGACCCTTGTGACAGCCTTGAGTTTTTTGCACTGCGGCCGAACCATTGTCATCGCCGAGCGGGGGAGGAATAGAACTGCACAGAAAATCGAGTGTAAACACGGAGTTCTTTTGTGTATCGGTAATCAGAGAGAGAATTCTTTTGTTTTTTTTTCTTTCCTGAATTATTAATCACAAACGCAATTTAAGAAAAGTAAATGATCGCATTAGAAGACTTATTAATTAACTCTTTAGTGCCAGGAGGATAAAGGAGGTTGACGGTTTGGGATGCTTGGTGTTAGGTAAACTTTTTAGGATGGAATTGTTAAACGTTATATTATACGTATATTACTGTATACAGTGCTGGGGGGGTATATTACGGTATACAGTGCTGGGGGTTATTACTGTATACACGCTGTTATATACTGTATACAAGCGCTGGGGGTTATATTACTGTATACAGTGCTCGGGGTTATATTACTGTATACAGTGCTCGGGGTTATATTACTGTATACAGAGGAATGGAATTTTTAATCTAAAAATGAGCCCATATGAGAAAAAAAAAACATTTAAGGACCTAAAAGCCGCCATCTTCTCTTGGCCCAATAGGACTAGGTTTATTTTCCTTACCTACATGTCTTGTGATAGTACACCCTAGTGGTCATATATGTAATTACAGGTAAAACACACAAAACAATCTCAAATCGCAGAGCTCCATCTCTCTATCTGCCCCAGTGAGAACAAACATGTGACGGTGTTCCTGGGGGGCATCTGGGGTGTAAATTCTGCATTTTTTATGGGCTGTCAGGCAAACAGTTTATTTCCTTTAGTTTTCTTTTACTCTCTATAAATGATGACTGAGTTGCGGAGAGTCTTTTGGCCCTCGTGGGCCGGTGCCGTTCCGTCTTTGGTCTCCTGGGCCGCTGTCCTCGGCGTGGGCATTCTACTATTATAGGGAACCACGCTCCGCGCGGCCCCCTGTAGCTCCTGGTACCTCTGCAGGATGTCTCTGGAAGTCGGGGGGTTACTTCGTGGGGTCGGTTTGCGGGGCGAGCGATGATGCTGCGGAACGCAAAAACTAGTCGACTTTGGAGAAGCAAAAGAGCAAAATGTAGAGCCAGCGGTGGATCTTGACGTTCGTGTTGGGTGTCTGAAAAAAAGGACAAGATGTACAGCGTGTTTATACACAACTCCGATATCACCTACACAAACATGACAAGACTGACTTCATTAGCATCGCCATAAAGCGTCAGCTCAGTGTGGTGTTGGAGCCGGGAAAGTCACCCAAAATATCACACGACTGACAGCAACGGCGGCTCCAGATCTGCAGATAAAGGGTGTTTATTGGAACAAATTAAATAAAATATGTCTGTATACAGCGCTGGGGGGTTATATTACTGTATACAGCTCTGGGGGTTATATTATATTACTGTATAGAGCGTTTGGGGGATATATTACTGTATACAGCGCTGGGGGTTATATTACTGTATACAGCGCTGGGGGTTATATTACTGTATACAGCGCTGGGGGGGTTATATTACTGTATACAGTGCTGGGGGTTTTGCTAAACTTTAAAATAGTGAAGCTTTTACTACTTAACTGCTTTTTTGCATCGCAAGACCCTTTTTATCACTTTCAGATATATCAGAGCTGTGAAAATACAAATAATTGGCATTTTTAGTAATTCCAAGTATTAATAATAAACGGGTTAGATTGGGCCCCTGAGCCTGAAATTCCCTGTCCGCAGTGTGGCTTTTTATATACAGTTGTTACGTTCTATATAACATTCGTCACATGGTGTCATTCCGCCAGCTTACGCTTTTCTGTGATGTCTGTAAATAGTCCAGACGCTCGTCGGCCGAGGATTAGGGAGTTGGATTCTTTCCAGCAGACACACGAATCCGGCCGCCAACGGGGAATTTTTAGAAGACAAGCCTTTTAATGTTTTAGACGAGTAAGGGAAGTGGGTGCGTGAATAAGAGTTCAGCGGAGGTGGTCGGGGGGGGGGGGGTGGAAAATTATGGCCAAATTGCCTGTTTTTGGGAGGAAATGCACCATTTTTAGGCAGGTGGGTAGTGGGCGCATTTCCTTAAGAGCTGCAGTCTGTCTATTTTATTTCTTCTGAGTCGTTGGCTCCTGAACCCAAGACGAGACCATGTGCCTGGCCCATGCGTGCCTACGTTCCCCTTCTCTGTAACCGCTACAGTTCCCGTTGAAATAAATAATCTCAAACAATGCATGGGAATTTGCAAAACGGGGCCCTAGCACCCCCCCGAATGTTCCTCGGGAGGACCACCCTTATAGGACAGGACTTGGGGCAGATCCTGCAGGACCCTCTATCGATTGTCTTACCTAAACGGTTCTTTGCCTGTTTGAGACCCTCAAAGTATCCAGAGGTCGTAACAATCTATCCGGCGGAGTTCTAGAACACGGGGGGGGGGGGGGTCGGGGAAATCCGAATTTCCACGTTCTTGATCGTTCTACCGCTTGCCTTTCAGAGGAAAACGCGATGGTCACGCTGGACGTGGCGATGGCGTACCGCGACGACCCCAACGATCCTTGGACGGAGATGGCGCGGTCAGTGGAGCAGCGGAAGCTGAAGTGTATCCTGCCGGTGCCCAAGGTTGGTTCCGAAAATGAAGATTAAAGGTCGCTTATTCTTCACTTCGACGTCCCTCACGATCGGTTTCTTGCCTCCGTGTTTTCTCTCCTCTCAGACTCACGAGAACGAGGGCCGTAATTACGACTGCGATACCCTTCCGCTCCTGGAGCTCGGCAGCATAGCCCATAAATTCTACCTGCTTAACATCCGGCTGCCGGTCAACGAGAGGAAGAAAATCAACATCGGAATTGGTGAAATTCAGGATCTGCATATTGTGGTGAGAATATTTTATTTTTTTTGCTTGTGTGTTTTATTGTGTGTGGGGGGGGGTTGTAGCAGTGACCATTAAAACTTAAATGTGTATGTTTTCTGGTGAAGCAACTTGGCCTGTTACTTGCATATTGTAAGCGCAGGGGGCTGGCGGCCAAATTCCCAGATTAAATACTCGACATTCTCTCGCTTATGAGATTAAATGTGACTTTATTATTTTTTTATTTATTTTATATTTTTTTCCCTCCTCGCAGAGTATTTTCCAGAATGGGGGCTTCACAAAAGTCTGGTTTGCCATGAAGACCTTCCTCACGCCCAGCATCATCATCATCATGATTTGGTACTGGAGGAGGATCACCATGATGACGCGGTCACCGGTTCTCTTGGAAAAGTAGGGGGGGTTTTTTGGGGTTTTTTTTTTTCAGTCCCCTGCTTTTGAATCTCTTTATTTAATTGGCCCGACTATAAAGACATCCCAAGCAGCCGCTGTTTTCTACTGGAGCTAAAAAAAAAAAAACTTTTGATCAAAAAAAAAAAAACCCCAAACTGCTCTGTTTTGCCCCCAGAGTGATTTTCGCGTTGGGCTTTTCCATGACCTTCATCAATATCCCTGTCGAGTGGTTCTCCATCGGCTTCGACTGGACCTGGATGCTGCTGTTCGGTGATATCCGGCAGGGGATATTCTACTCGATGCTGCTGTCCTTCTGGATCATCTTCTGCGGAGAGCACATGATGGTGGGATTTAAAGGCTCTGTAGCCGTAGATATAAATGTATATATTTTTATATATGGTGTGTAACGTAGAAGTTGCTCTTTCTGTCATTCACAGCAGCCAATGGCTGGTTGGTCACACGAGATCCTTTTGGCTCCCCGCAGGTTACCTTCCTGGACTTCCCGCGCTTCTCAAAGTCTTGCTTTCTTTTAAATGACCCCATTACTTAAAACACGAAGTCTCCACCGAGTCCTCCTAGAACATTTTATTTAACACCAAAGCATTTGAAGGCAGATAAGCCCCCCCCGAGCCCCTCTCGTCTGCCCCTTTTATCTGTTTGTGAGTCTGAGCTGACGGTGATCTTTGTGCTGTGCGTCTGTAGGATCAAAGTGACCGGAATCGGATCTCCGTTTACTGGAAGCAGGTCGGCCCCATTGCCTTTGGATCCTGCTGTCTCTTTATATTTGACATGTGTGAGCGGTGAGTGCCTCACTCTAAAACATACATGATTGGGGCGGGGGGGCAAATATCTTGGGACTCTGCACACCTTTATGCTATGAGAAGTCTGTGGCACCTTGTCTGGGGGCATCGGGCTGCAGGGACCCCTTTGGAACGCCGGCATAATCTTTGAGGTTTCACCAACTTTCCGTCGCGTCTCTTCCTGATCTCACCGTTGGCCGGGGGGGGGGGGGCAGAGTGGTCTCGATTCGCCCTCCGAGTAACCTTTACCTGTGTGTTTGTTTGCTTTTCCCAGAGGGGTGCAGCTGAAGAACCCGTTCTACAGCATTTGGGCGACAGATGTTGGTGCAGAACTGGCTGTATCCTTTATGTAGGACCCCCGAGTCCGGCGACGGACTCTTGCTGTTACTTTGTGTCTTTCTGTTTTCTTTAAAAAACCTGGAAACTTTCCAAAAAAAAAACGTTTCCTTTTGGGTGGAACCTCTTTTTCCGTACTGTTGTCCCATATCTCTGTGCACCGGTCGCGTTGGAAAATTATTATTTGAAACAGAATTTAACTTTTTTTTTTTTCTCCAATTTTGTCTTTTAATATATGGCAAACCAATCAGGTGGGTGATGGGATGTTGTGTTTTCACTACAGCTGAACCGCTTTTTTTCTTTTTTCTTCATAGGTTGCGGGCCAAATAGGAACATTATGTTTCTAACTAACAAACCCTCAATTTTACACTAAACTAGATTCAAAACCATAATCGAGTAAAATTTCTATTCTAATGCCGCCTCCTCTATTTATACAGTGTAGTTTGCGGTTAAACAGCAGTAGTGTTTGTTTTTTTTTTTGTGTTTTTAAGTTTTTTTGTCTTTATTTTGGGGTTTTAGTGTGTGCGATTAGTGTAAATATTTGACTTTTTTATATAAAATATATATGTTTTATTTAAGCCCTAATCATTGGGAGATGTGATATATATAGATAGTATATAATATAATATATATATATATAAATATACTAGATATATAAGATAATAGTATATAATATATTAGTGGATGACGATGCCTTTCTGTGCCTGGCCGGCTGGAGGACACCCGCCCCCCCCCCCCCGCAGTCCTGTCTCTTCACACCAGCTGAGCAGAAGTGACAAGTTTCTTCACTTAAACCCGTAGAAGTGTGATTAACGTCTTTTAATATTTTATTTCTGGCTGACGGCCGGCGTCTTTAACCCAGTTAGTGGAGGCAGTGAGCAAAAACTAATATGGTGCCTTACGTGGCCTACTCCATGCCCACTGGCCACACGGTCAGCGTCCGCCACAGAGAAAACTCCTGATCGCGGATTTCGGACGATAGTCTGGACCTCCGACTCTTACTGGAATCAGACTGTAAATATAACAGCCGTGTGCTGGGCTGGCAAAGACTAATGGGAGTTGTAGTTCACCAGGCTTGTGTAAGATAAATAGAATTCCTTTAACCCTTCCAGTGTCTGTTGGGGGGGGGGTTTCCAAATACCCTCCAGCCCCCCCCTCCCGTTTCCAGATGTCTGGATTCCCATCCGCACGCGGATCCTGACCCTGGTTTTCTAGTTACCGTCTTGGCGCAGATGTTTTTTTCTTGTATTTTTATTTGGTTTTTGGGGATAAAGATTGTAATTGTACGTTCCTTAACGCCCGCGCCCAGATGGCATTCATTATCGTGGCCGGGATCTGCGCCTGTCTGTATTTCTTGTTCCTCTGTTTTATGGTTTACCAGGTGTTCCGGAACATCGGCGGGAAGCAGACCAGTCTGCCGGCGATGAGTAAAGCGCGCAGGCTGCACTATGAGGTAGGTGACCTTCCTTCTGTAAAACTTTGCCAAAAAAAAAGATTTTTGCCTACTCTGAGATAAATTATATACATAACCGGGGTGCAAAAAAAAATCCCACCTATTCCAGATAAGAGAGCAGCCTGTTTACCTGTCCATTAAATTACTTCTGCTTCTCATGCGCAGCTTCAAGACATGCTACTTAATGAAAATATTACGTGTATGAAGCTGCAGTAAATAGAGGATGTGGGGGGCACTTCCATTTTCCTTTTATTTTTTATTTAAAAAGAATATATATATTTTTATTGCACTTGTATATACCGCCACCTGCTGGTAGGAAGGGGTAATGCAGTGGTTTGTTTTCTTTGAACACACCTTGGAAATATTTTAGAATCTGGAGGAAGGATGTGTATTCAATCCATACATAATATGGGCATTTCTGCTGGGAGGCTGTTCCACTTATCTACCACCCTCTCAGTAAAGTAAAACTTCCTTCCATTCCATCTCTGACTCTCTTGTGTTAGATTCCGGTCTCTTATAACTTTTCTCCTCCTTTCAAATAAAATTCCCTCCTGCGCTTTATTAACCCCTTTTATGTATGTAAATGTTTCTATTTACTGCGCGGTAGTTAGTGGGTGTCTATCTAATAGTATTATTTCTATTATATATATCTGTATATTCTTTCTTCCCACAGGGGCTGATATTTAGATTCAAGTTTTTGATGATTGTGACCTTGGCTTGCGCAGCTCTGACGGTCGTCTTTTTCATCACTACTCAGGTCCGCGCAGATTTTTCTCTTTGTGGTTTTATTTGTGGGTGTTTTTTTTGTTTGCTCTGTCCAGTTGATCCTGCAGATAGGGCTTCAGCTTCCACGCTGTTTACAAACCCGAAACAATCTTTTTGGGATATTAAATACACGTTTAAAAGCCCAGCAGGGATCCAGCCTTGGAGCAGCCACCCCTTTAGATCATCGGATTGATCTGCAGCCCAGTGCAGTTGGGATTTAGCGGCGTGGATAGATTGTATCGGGGATATTTTGTCCCCGTCTGTAATTCCGCGCTGGGCTTCTGCCTCCGCAGGTCTCGGACGGGAACCTGAAATGGGGAGAATATTCAGTTGAACTGAACAGCGCCTTCTTCACCGGCGTCTACGGCATGTGGAACCTCTACGTCTTTGCCCTCATGTTCCTCTACGCGCCTTCGCACAAGCAGTATGGAGACGGCCAGGGAAACGGTGAGACTTTGCCCTGGGAGCTGACGCTCTTACTTAATGCTCCCATGTGAGGCTTCCAGCAGGGGGGGGCTTCAACGTATATTCACAATAAAGCAGCGGCAACCGAGCCTCGCTGTAGGCTTTGCAAAAAATATGATCCCTGCCCTGTGAGCAGGACTCTGTGCATGGAACCGCCACTCGGTGTAGCTGATACTTACCATGTTACATTATAGAAGTTCCATTGCAAGCTTGGGGTTGATCTGTAGGCAAATCAGATTGTCAGCATTCACAAACCGTCTAATTCCTGCCCTTGTAACGGTCTCGTCTTAGATTCAGGAGCTGTCTTCTTCTGCTGGGACGCTGCTCCACTTATCTACCACCCTCTTTGTTATAATTATTGCATTTGGTCATCGAACCCGCCACCTCTTGGTTCTGCGCCGCGCATGCGTTCCTTCTGACGGTTTCTTCCCCTTTCAGGTAGTACAGGGATGAACAGCGCAGAGGAGATTCAGCTGACGACCACAATTACCAGCCTAGACGGACCAACGGAGGTTTACAGACTCGCCGGCAAGGAGTCCCAGGAGTAAATCCGTGGGGGGGGGGGCGATTAGACATATTTAGTTTATCTATAAATCTCTCTGAAACGTTACGAGAAGACGGAAGTATTTATAGCGGGGTTACTCGGTTAGGACGGGCGTTGTGTCTGCCTGTAACAGTTTTGTTGCGTTTTTTTATACTTTATATATAATTATAACTTTCGACGATGAGTTTTTATGCGTTTTCCGCACTAACGGTTATAATCTCCGTGTTTCTGTACAGCGGCTGATTCATTCCTGTAGGTTTTCTATATGTTTAATGATGAGTTTATTGGGAAAACATTAATCGCTGACCATAAAATACACTTTTTTTTTGTGTTCGAAAAGCAATACCCAGCAAGCAATAAAACATTGAGGTGTTTTTGTTATTTTTTTGTGTGTTTGATGAATATACGTTAAACCCAACGGGCCTTCGATCCGGTTTATTAGCCGGCGCTATATCATAATATAACATAGAATGTATGTATGAATCCGCGCGCTACGGAGGCCAATCAATGGAAATGGACCTGACTGATTGGCCAATTATCTTCTCGGGGGGGGGGGGGGGGGTTATGCAGGTTTAACGAGGCTGCATTACGGTCTGAAGAAATATTGGCTGCCGAATACAACCCGGAATCAGCGCCAGATCTCAGAATTTAATGAAAAAATAAAAAAAAAAGTGCTTCTGCTGCAGAGTGGCCCCTGGACAGGCTGCGTAGTGTGCGGGGCTCCTAGGGGCCTTTGGGCTGTGGCTCCCATAATGTCGTGTGTAACCCCAGACCTATCATTCAGGTTTAAATTTGGCGCCCCCCGTATCTCACTCTGGGCACTGCATCTGTCCCATGGGAGCTCAGCATCTGTGTAGGGGCCACACGTCCCTTTATCAGGAGCTTGATGACAAATGCAGACAGGCGGGGACCAGCTCCAAAAGGGGGCTACCCCCCCTCCATTCCCCCGTCACCCAGTCCAGCACTGGTTATGGTAGTGGGGGCTCATTATGTCTCTACAGAATTTTTATTGGCTGTTTTTCAAAGCACTGTGCACAGCCGCCCAGCAGTGGTGGTTCAAAAAGGAGGAGAGATAGGGCTCTGCACCCATAGTACAAGTTAAATGTAGAGAAGCCGTTACTATCCAACAGTGGACTGGAAATAAATCATGAATTGGTTTTTTCTTACTCTTTAAATCTGTTGCTGTATCAGCTCTGCCTTGAAACAGATGCTTTATCTACTAAATATGGGTAACAGAAAGATATGGAAAAATTTATAATGTTTTCCCAAAATATTACCCTTTTTTTTTTAACCCAGTTTGTAGTTTTTTGACCCATAATATATTTCCAGGCAGCTGCATATCAGCCGTTTGTATGATTCTCGCTCTGTTATCTGATCCCCGATCTACTAAACCCCCCGACTCCTTATCATACTGCCCGTGGGGAACAATGGAATGGCTCCGTCTTAATCACCCAGTCAGACTCTCTGACTGCTGAAAGTCTATGGAGGAACGGACTTCATTAGCATCGCCATAAAGCATCAGCTCAGTGTGGGGTTTGGGCCGGGAAAGTCACCCAAAATATCACATGACTGACAGCAACGGCGGCTCCAGATCTGCAGATAAAGGGAGTTTAGGTAAAGGTAAACTTTTTTGTTATAAATAAAATGCTAGCCCGCTAGTCCTGATTCGCTGCGGAGATCTGCTATTGTATTCTGATTGGTTTATTTACAGGCTAATGCAGCATTGGCTGATAATTAAATCATCGCAAACAGAAAGACAATTAAAAGGCGGATAACCCGACGAATGTGCTTGGTTTCCGTAAAGTCCTTGAAGGCGAGATAACGACGTGCTGGCATTTAATGCACTGATACCTTGTAATAGATTGTAAGCTCACAAGAGCAAGGCCCCCTCCTAATGCACAAGATTTATTGCGTGTTAAAGTTACTTTACATTGTCTGTTAAATATTTCCATGCCCCCCCTATTGTAACAGCGCTACGGAATCTGCTGGCGCTATATAAATAAACGGAAAAAGTTCGACCCCGCTTTATTAAGACGTCTTATGGCTAATTGTAGACTTAAAATAATTCACCGTATCCCTCGTCATACGGAGGAAATAATACCCCGGCCCTCATCTTACGACGTGTTATGGTGTGGAATATAGAAGAATTGGGGTATTTAGGGCTGTAGAACCCTGTGATACCCCCAAACCCAGCAAACATGCTGAGCTCCAAGAAAAGAGGGGCAAAAGGGGCACAGCGTGTTAGGAGGGTTAATGAGGGACTGGCCAAGCTAAACAGGGACACTTGGTGTGTAGTATATCAGCACAGTCTGTGGATTAGATCAGCGATCCGCTGCCATTGCCTGACACGGGGAATGCACCCCTGCAGTGTCTCTTGGTACAGTCCTGCAGGCCCCAAGTCTAAGGATGGGCTTTCCCAGTGGTGCGTCACGTGGCTGTCGAACCCTCCAATCAGAACGCGCGGCTTCCCGTGGCTCGTTTTTCAAACCAGTCTCGGACGGTTGCTCGCATATTCCGGGGAGTCACGTGGTCCGGAGGGGTTAAAGAGCCGCAGGCGGCTCGCGCGGTGTCACAGAGATGGAGAGCCGGATTATTACCCCGGGCCCGTACAGGGCGACCAAGCTGGTGAGTGTGCCGGGGCCTGTCCCGTGCGGGAAGCGGGAGTCCCGGCCGGGGCCGGATGCCACAGTCCCTGTCTATAAGCTTATGCCCGGCGACAGACGTTCCTATCATACCCAGCCAGCAACTAACCCTGTTGGTGACCCCTCTGCCCTGCGCCCACGCCCCGTGGCGCATTCCAATGGTTTCTATGGTGACTGCACTATATTTAGCACCCCACCCCCTGCTGATTCTCCCCTGTATGGAGGAGTAGACGTCTTATTTACCCTGAGGTCAGATGCAGCCAAACAAGGGGGGAGGCATGAGATCTGCCCCTGGGATCTGCCCCACAAGCTGCTTATGGGAGATCCCTCTGCGGGGCTGCCCCCCTTACACCCCAGCAATAGCTGACTCCTCGCAGTGATCATCTGCATCAGTCCTGCCTCTTTAAATAATGTGTTTTCTATAATTTACTGTTTTTGGTTTTTCCTCCCCACCTTTTGACAGCCTGATAAGCGCTGTGCCTGTCTGCTGGGCAGTTATCACCGGAATAAAACTTTATCCTGAAGAAAATAAAATTTGTTCAGATCCCTATAGTGTTTAATTAAAAACCTTTTTGGGTATAATGTGAAGAAGCTTTGTTTTACTGAGGGTGATAGATAAGTGGAACAGCCTCCCAGCAGAAGTGGTAGAGGGTAAACAGTGAGGGTATTAAACATGCATGGGATAGACATCCGGCTCCTGAATCTAAGACGAGACCAACGACTGATTAAGGTTTGGGTCTTTACAGCAGGAGAAACGGGCGACTAGACGGGGGCCGGATGGGGCCGATCTGCCGGCAGGTTCTCTGCGCAGTGTTTTGCAAAGGTTGTTTTACGGGAGTTGTTGGCGTATTGTTGTTGATAATTGTAAGCTCTTTGGGCCGGACCTGCCTTACCCTTTGTTTCTGTAATTGTTTTGCTGTATGTTTTTGTTCTGTTTACCCATTGTACAGCGCTGCGGAATATGATGGCGATATAAAAAAAATCACACAATTTGCTTAATTGGTAAAATGTAGAATATATCGCTGCCAGTGTCTGTCATGTTGTGTATTAAATATGCTCCCCTGTACTGGTTTGCGAGGCTCCGGTATAATAATACGGATATACGATATATAATATATAATATAATGTAATTCTGGGTCTGACCCCGAGCCGCGGCTCCCGGAACCTCGCTGTGGGTTTTTATACAATATAAATTAAATGTGGCTTTTAAAGCTGCAGTTCCATTGTGCCGCATTCTAACACATTATTCCCGGTACTGTTGTGTGCACAGAACTATATATACCGGTATATATATAATGGGGTACAGTTTGTTGTGGCCCTAAAGCCATCACTGACAGGGCGTTGGCATACAGCGCTACAGAATACGTTGGTGCTATATAACTCAACCAATAGAAACCGAGAGAGGTTCCTGTTTTAAACGCACAGCGCTGATGAGGTTTATTTAGTTATGTTTAGTGGGACAGCCCCTTTACTGGAAGGTTACGTCTCGTATGGATCTCCCCGTGAGGTTTCTGAGCCTGTCGGACGGCACGGAGTTTCATTCTCCTGTATGCCGGATCCTCTGCGGGGCGTAAGACTGCCGTCTGGTATCGTGACAGTGAATAGAATGAATGTAGTTTGGGCTACATTGTTACCAGGCTGTAGAGTAAAGCGGCTAGCATTTAACCCTATCCTTGCCAGTGGCCTGTGCGTCCGCATCATGGTGGTCGTTGCCCCGAAGCTGTGTAACCGAGCGATTTTTGGCAGCGAAATGCACTATTTCAGTAAATCTCATAATTTGTCTGTTCTCCAGTGGAATGAAGTCACCAAGTACTTTCGGGCCGGGATGCCGTTAAAGAGACACCGGCTGCACTTCAAGACGTACGGGAACTGCTTCACGGCGTCGGAGGCCGTTGATTGGCTCCACCACCTGCTCAAGAACAACAGCAACTTCGGGGCGGAGGTGACCCGGCAGCAGAGCGTCCAGCTGCTGCGCAAGTTCCTCAAGAACCACGTTATCGAGGATATCAAAGGGAGGTGGGGGGCCGAGGACCTGGACGATAACAACAACCTTTACCGGTACGTGGCCCCCCCCCCCAGGGCACGGGGACCTTCCAGCCATCTCCCCCGGAGCCGACCGTGTAACCCCCCCCCCCCCCCCGCTGTCTCCCCTCTAGGTTTCCGTCCAGCTCCCCGGTGAAGGCCGTTCCCAGCCGCCAGCCCCTGTGGAAGAGAAGCAGCCTGGAGAACGTCTTCAAAGAGCGAGACAACATCTTCAAGCTGGCGAGTTTCTCCCGGAAGGCGCCGAGGAAGCGCGCGTCGTCGGACCATAAGGTAGGAGGTCACCGCCGCGTCTGGGGCTTATTCACTAAAGGCAGAGTTGGGGTTTCAAACTCTCCCCCCTCACTATTCTCGGCTATGAAGGGTTGACCGGATCTCACTGATTGAATCCTACATTATACAGGGCCGACCAAGCTCGCCGGGTCCTCTCGCGCCCCCGTTTAGTGAATAGACCCCTTTGGGCAAATACGTTCTCTGCAATAAATCACCAAATATCTCCCTGCTGCGTCTATAGACGCTCCGGGCGGCTCAAGGGCCCTTATCTGTTTAATTAGTTTCTGTCCCACAACCCCCAGACAATGTATAATTTACTCAGGAAGGTTAAAGGTTTTAGCGGCTCAGTTGAGCTTCGCTGAATGTCTGAGGCTGTTTTTGGGAACAATTTTGCCCCTTTTGTGTTTTTTGGAGCCTGAACGGCTTCCCATTCCGGGTAATAAATGCATCATAAAGCGGATTCTGTACAAGAAACAAATTATTATTAATAATATTTACACGTCTTTAGAATTTTCTACAACTTATCTGAAGCGTATTGTGAGCCGGCCGGGCCGGGGGAGGGCCGAGGAGTTATTCTTAGTGTTATAATTCTGTTTAATGCGTTTGGTTTGAATCTGTTTAGGATGAGCAGGAAAACGAAGCGTGTGAGATGGACGAGGATCTGGAGAACGGCGCCGATGGCCCCAAAGAGCTGACGACAAAGGACATCGAAGAGATCTGGGGGAGAATCACTCTGACGCAGTAAGATCCGGGAGCAGCCGTCTCCGTGCTGGGCGCGTCGCTCCCCGTTTAGTTGTCGCTCCCCGTTTAGTTGTCGCTCCCCGTTTAGTTGTCGCTCCCCGTTTAGTTGTCGCTCCCCGTTTAGTTGTCGCTCCCCGTTTAGTTGTCGCTCCCCGTTTAGTTGTCGCTCCCCGTTTAGTTGTCGCTCCCCGTTTATTTCAGGCAGAGAAGGGCGAGAACTTCGGGCCGCTGAGACCACCGGCGTCCGTTATCCGGTCATATCGCTTTCTCTGTATGGAAAAGTTTAGCATGTAATTAACTTTTTTTTTTTAACCCTTTCTTTCATCAGTCTTCAGAAGATCTTGGCCTTGCCGTCCCTGGAGGAGGTTTTAAATCCTGCCCAGATAAACCCGGGCCACATCATGTACAACATGACGCACACGAGTAAACATGGCGTCGTCGTCCTGGAGGATAAAACGGGTCAGTCGGAGGGTTTAACGTCTCCGATTACCGGCTGCCTGAGCCAAACTTATTTCCAAATTGTGGATGAACCGATATTTATTTATTTATTTTCAGATGATCTTCCTCATTGGGTTTTATCGGCCATGAAATGTCTTGCAAACTGTGAGTATGACTGGTTTGGGGGCGACGGGTTGTTCCTCCGTGGGATGTCACGGAAAGTGAACGCTTGGCCTGGACCCGCTAGCCGTCGGACGCCCTTTAGTGCCGGCGTTGGCTCGTGTCAAGGGCTTGGGGGTCCGTAGAAAAGGTGACCGTCAATCATAACCTTCCGTATTTAATAAAGATCACAAGTACCGTTACAAACCCCCCTTTTTTCCCTATTTTTATTTATTTATATCGGCCGCTGCTGGGAAATATACCTGTTTAGGAGACTTGTCCCCCTTGCAGCCGTTGGACGCAGAACACGGGGCAAGTTATAGATTTAAAATAAAGTCTGGATCCCCTTCCCAGGGCCGAGGAACAACGACCTGAGCCAGCCGACGTACCCCGGGTTCGAACGCGACGTCTTCAGGACGGTGGCGGATTATTTCCTGAGCCTCGCCGAGCCCCTGCTTACCTACGAGTATTATGAGCTTTTTGTTAATATTTTAGGTAGGTATAAAAGCTTCCATTTTTTTTTTTTTTTGCTTCCGCAGCAGTTTGTAACGTTTAATATGAATAAACTGTACTGCGGTTACATTGTTACCATTTTTTTTCCCCTCCCCGTTCCACTCTATTTACCTCTTTTATATAAATACGGTCAGGATGTTATTGGGATGACCTTGCACCCCGCCCGCTTGTACCCTCGCTGTCTGCAATAACTTACTAACTCTAACGAGCTGCCGATTTGTTTGCTTTTTACGTCCCGTTTCCATGACGCTTCTTATCGTTTCTATTTCGTTCCCTGATAGTTTTCTGTGGCTACATAACGGTTCCTAACAGGCCTAACAGAAAGCATGACGCGTCCGGCCAGCAGTCCTCTAAAACGCTGCGCGCCAACGAGGCAAACTTTAAGTCAACGGAGTGCCTCCTCCTCAGCTTGTTGAGTAAAGTCCCCAACGAGGAAGAGGAGGACGAGGAAGATCAGAGCTTCGGGGAAATTGGCCGAGGACACGGAGGGAGCGTGGATTTCCGGATGTATCCGTCTCTGGACAGGAGAGCGAGGGGCGGCCGGCTCGTTGGGGGGAGCTGTCAGAACCTCTCTCTCTCCGCGACGGACGCGCATGCGCTCTACAAAGTCGGGGTACGGAGCTGTTCTATGGAACCGATCGTTGATTTGCCCTCGGAATCCGAAGGGGGCTTCTCTGCCGACCGCTCCGGAAATAAATCAGGGTCTCTGCTCGCCCTTCCTACCAATCCGGCGCCTCGCCGCCCCCCTGCTCGTAAGGCGTTGCCCGAGGACCCCCACGGCGGGCAGCTGGACTACAGAAAACTTTCCCGATCCAAGAGCATGGGGGACGGTCTCGGATCCTGTGCCAACATCAACGCGCCGGTCGCCGAGATCACGATCCGACCCGGACAGTCTACGCAGCCCTCTGCTCAAAAGTGCCTGCCTTCCCTTACGGCGGGCGAGCCGGCGGGTCCCGGGATCACGGTCACAAAGAGACTGTGTCACAGCACGATGGAGCTCTCGGCTCGCGCTCTCGCCTCTAACGCTTTCCGGCCGCAAACCTCCCCAAACTGCACGCAAAGTAAGGCCGACGCCGCTCGCTGCATGCTGCATGTAACGCTAATCGCACGCGCTGATGTAATCCGTCTAATGCTTTGTACAACGTTCTTACGTCATCGCCGGCGTCCATCTTTAATAACCAATCAGAACCGTGCGAGATTTATGGTAGAACGCTGTCCCTGTCTTTAAAAAGCGTGACCCCCGATGCTCGGCCCAATCATCCGAATGCCGCTCGGGTTACGTTCCAAGTCCTCCGTGACCTGCGTGCGCTCGGAACGCCCCGAATTCGGTTCCCATCCCTGCAAACTCTCATTATTTTGTCTGACGGGTGACGGGTTTCCTTGGTGTTGTTCCTCTTTATTTTTTAAGTAATTGCTGGGTCTCCCCAACCCCCCACCCGTCCAGCCACACGTCTGTCTCTGCGTTAACGTGTCCGTCCGTTCTCAGGTCTGTTGCAGCCGCACCTGGAGCGGGTGGCCATCGAGGCGCTGCAGCTCTGCTGCCTCCTTCTCCCTCCTCCGAACCGCAGAAAGCTGCAGCTGTTGATGAGAATGATCTCGCGCATGAGCCAGAACGTCGACATGCCGCGGCTCCACGACGCGATGGGCACCAGGTCGCTGGTAAGGACGTCTTTAAGGGGCGAATTCTTAGCGTTTAACCTTATTGTTCGGAGCGGCTTTTTGATGATCTGGAGCGAAATGCCGTGACCGGGTCTCCACGGCTTCTTATTTTCCTGGAACGATGCCTGTAGTGATCGAGAATGCAGTTGACGCCAGACACATTCGTCCAGCAGATGTGGTAGTAGCTGATTCGCCAAATGTGTTAATTAACGTCTGAGTTGGGGCCAACAGCTGGTCAGGTTTGAGATACGGGAAGAGTAATGGCAGCCAATTGGTGAGCGGCTCGATGGATTACTATACATTCTGCATGAAAGGCTCTAATTCTATAGTTTTTGTGTGCCCCCCCCAGATGATTCAGACGTTCTCTCGCTGCGTCCTGTGCTGCTCCGAGGAGGTCGACCTGGATGAGTTACTTGCCACGCGGCTTGTCTCCTTCCTGCTGGACCATCACCAAGACGTCCTCCAAGTGCCGTGTTACCTACAGACCGCCGTCCAGGACCACATACAGTATCTGCAGAGAGCACACGTATGACAAATGTTTAGTGACCGCAGTCTAAAACAAATAAACTAAAATGTGAGCCCGGAAAGCCCTGTCCTAAAATCATTTAAAGCTTCTGTTCCACCTGCTCTGCTAAACTAGCGCTTTATAAACGGACAGCGGCGTTGGGACATCACTCCTCGTACCGCTCGATGCCCGTAAATAATGCTTTAAAAAAAGTTTAGTTCTGTCTTAGAGTTTGTCAAAGAATGCTAATTTTCACGTGACACAAAGGCAGGCGCTGATAGGCTGTTGCCATAGCAGCAGAGTGTACTATATGCAGTGCAGTTGGAACAGCGCCTTTAAACCGGTGTGAGCGGGTGACCCACAATTACCTTTCCACTCGCACCTCGCTGGCTAACGGTCTCTTTAGCGTCCTTGGTTTGGGGTCT
>VKOC01002521.1:0-12801 GCA_009364415.1 Spea multiplicata | reverse complement strand
TATACAGCGCTGGGGGTTATATTACTGTATACAGCGCTGGGGGGTATAGATATAGAAATGCACCCAATTGAAAGCTGTCCTATAACTCTGTGCTGTAGGGTTTCATGCGCCTAGGGTTTAGAGAAGTCCTTTGGATGAATCGCTGGTTCTAAAGCCTGGTTATCTCTTATAATATATTTATATATATCTCTGGTTATAATATATTTCCACTAAGTGATAATCGAGTTCTTATCCAGTAATCCTTTGAGGTTAATTGCCTCGTTAAACTTATTGTTATGGCTAATGGAGAACTTTTATGGTGCTAATTGGCGGTAACTTTTATTGTTCAGTTGTTACATGTCTGTCTGCATCATGTCCGCCGTGTCTCCGGTCTGCGTCACTTAGACCTTGATCACAAATAAAAAGGCAAAAATAATAATTTTATGTCATCCCTTGGCACACGGGGAGCTGCAGTGGGAGCCCAATAGATGCCAAGGGATGATCAGGAGTGGATGAAGCTGATTTATAGAGGCGAGAGGCAGAGCGGATTACAGGGGGTCGGTGCGTCCAACAGCTATAACAATAGTACATTCCCCCAAGGGGTTACATAGTGACTTCAGGAGCCGCAGAAAATACCAATTTTTACTTTTCTCCCCGTGCCGGGCCGCCACGTTGAGTTATATTTTTGTTTTCAAATTGGGGATCATTTTTCATTCATTAAGACTAATTGTCTTCTGCAATAACTGATCTGCCAGACACAAAACAACTCGGTTCTAAAGGATTTCCATTCTAGACAAAGATAAGTTAATAATAATAAAATAATAATAAATAATAATACATTTGAACAATGAAAAATTTGGGTATCAAACAATGCTCCCCTGAGTGATTATTGTGTGAAAGGCCTATAAAACGCAAAAATACCATTAAAGGACTGCGTCCCTTTTTTCTCCCCCCAATTCAGGGCGGCTTCTGAAAACCAGAGACCGGTCCCGTCATCTTTTCTCCTGTCGGTTGCCCTGATTTGGAGTAACAGATGACTCGCTAACCGAATTAAAGCAGCGCGGCCCCCCTCTCATAATTTGTTTCAAAATGAGATTTTGTTAAGCAGCAGACACAGCCGCGGCGAAATGGGATTAATCCATCGGGGGTTAAAGTTCAGCTTCTGGCAGAAGGAGCCGCTCAACCCAACCCCCCGGCCCCCGGCCCCCGGCACGGTATTAATCCGTTACATCTAAGACATTATCCTCTCTTATGTTACAAACATAGAAACAAAGTTACCGCCGTCTCTCGGCAGCGACAGCTCGGAACTCCTAATTTACTAACGCACAACGCCGTCTATAAAACGCCATTCAAAAGTGAGAAATAGCAATCCGAATTTTTGCCCAAATTTGAGTTTTTTGTTTCTTTTTTGGGGGTCTTTCTTGGGAATTTACAGTAAGTTTGGGCCATGTGTGTTTCTAACGGCAACCCTGATGCATGCAGCCATAGCCGATGGAACAAAAGCCCAGCGACTCTGTTGGATTGTTGGACGGGCGCACCGGATCTGCCACCACATTCTAAAGAGTTTGAGGTTTCCGTTCAGCCATTGGCTGGAACGCACTCAACCCCAGAGACATTTCTACCGCTAGGACAATATGGTTTGTCGTGGCCCCTGGCCAAGCATTAAAGAACGGATCTCTCCAAAAATAATTGAAAAAGGTCAAAACGTAATATGATTTAAGAGTTATTTTTGGACAGGGTTTGTGTTTTCATGGGATGGTTGCGAAACGGCACCTTTAATTTCTGACCTATGTCCCGACCTCTTCATATAACATGCAGCAAGCGGTGAGGGTGCAACGCGTTTTACCTGATCCCCGAGGACGTCTCGCTCCATCTCTTGTCCTCGGCGGCAGATACGTTGTAGGCCAAGGCCGAGGACTTTGCCGTCATTCGGGGAATATTTGTAGCCCCCGTCTCCTTTTGGAAGCGCGTCGTGTGGTCCCCCCGGTATGATGTAGCTGAGGATTTCCGGAGGACATTCTCTTCTCTTCTCTTTTTTTTCCTTTTTCCTTTTCTTTTTTCTCGGTTGCCACAGTTCTTTAAAAAGAGGAGTCAAAGGTGAACACACGGTACGGAAACGCTACAAGGAAAGACGACAAGCAATGAGATTCTTCCAGCATTCTTAACAGCAAAGCTTCCAAATTTCAACGAATAAAGGGGAAAAGCGAATGTTACGTGAAGATGCGTATAAACCGGGGGGGGGGGGCTGTCTACTAATGACCCAGATTCTAAAGGAAAATTCCCAAGAATATTTTTTCTAACCCTTTGGATTGACCATTCTTGGCAAAAACGACAGCCGAAACTAAACTAAACTTCCCTCCTGTACTTTGTTAAATCCCTTGATGTATTTAAACTTCTCTCCCATCTTCTCTTCTTCTCTTCTCTCCTCCGTCTCTCTTCTCTCTCCCCCAAGCCGGACATATTGAGATCTCTCGGTCTTTCCTGACCATTTTTATCCTGCAAACCTCTCAGCTCTCTCCAGAATGTCAACGTCCTTCTGGAGATGGGGGGGTCTGCAGGTGGGATCCGTAAAGTTCTCCATCTCATGAAGAACACGTGGGGGTATCTAGAGGTTCAGCCGAGCTCCCCTAACCTACAATTTTACTTTAATTCCTAAGTCTTCCTGTTTTTAAAGGTTAAAAAATAATAAAAAGAATCGATTCATGTCGAAAGAATTTCCTTCTTATATTAACCTTTCGATTACTATTGGGGGTGATCTAACTGTGTGAGCGCCAATGCCCGTTGGAAATCAGGGGGTTAATCCAAACCCGTTCACCGAGTTCCTTTGCTCCGTCGTTATGCCATAATACAGTATTCATGACCTGCTAACGACCGGCCCTCGCAGGGAGGGGACCCCGAGCTCGGCCACTCGGGTCCTATTACGACTGCACAAGCCGGGCCGAGTCGTCTATACTGATTATACCCGGACCCGGCATCCTCGCATGCGTCTTCACGCTATATACCATAGACAATAAATTACGTATTCTCATGGATCAGGAACGGCATTAATCCTTATCCTGCTAAATGTGGGGGTTAGGCTCGCAATGGGGGGCAGCTTCCCCCATTGGTCTCTACGACCCCCTGTAATTAACAGGGGGGAAAAAACAATATTTCGGCTGAAATACATTGAATTGACATCATATTCGAAGAACGAAGAATGGCTTACTGTCATTTATCGCGATTCTTTGAGCGGAAACGTTCTCATTGTTCACAAACCTCCCAAAATAACTTTGCCGGGAGCAGCCATCTTTTCACCGGATCTCCTAAAATGCGTGTAATTTCATTTCCGTTTGGGGTAAACTTCTCCAGATGGATGATCCCGGCAAACCTATTTTTTATGATTTTACTCATATAAAAAAGGTCCTTTTTAACGGCAAATCTCAAAAACCCGAGTGGACAGAAACTCTACATTTTCTGAACGTATCACCCAACATTTACCGGGTAAAATTTTAAGTTTAAAATTTTTACGTTTCTTGATAAAAATGTATAGTTCTGATCACATGGAAATACGAATAAAAAAGATCAATCAAGGGGTTCTTAAGGTAGCAAACTTAGCTTTATAACATCATCCTCCGCCTCAAAACATCTTTTTTTTGCTCGTTTTTTTTAAAGAAATCTCAGGCTATAAATTCGTTCACCGCGCACGCCGGTGTCCCGCTGACGCTCTTTGTGGCGTTCAATCTAAGAGGGTCCAGCAAACGTAGACTGGATTAGCCACAGTGGATTAAAAGATTTGCGTCTTTGGGTTTACCCAAGAACATAACAATCGTTGTAGATGAACCCTTTGAATTTCTACAAGAAGGAGAAAAAAACTATTTTTTTTTTTTTTTTTTCTGCGATATTCATGAGAGTTTATTTTTCGGGGACGACGATCACCATTCAGCTGTCTCAACATCTAAAGCCCTTTAAAGGATAAAAAGCATGAAGGAGCCAAAAAAAAACCAAACCTCCAAAATGCTGACTGTTTGGGGCAAAAAAAAAAAAGTAATTATACTGGAATAAAAAATATATTTCTCAAAATAAAAAAAATATAATAAAAAAATAAAAAATAAAATAAAATAATTAAACAATTTAGAAATTTGAAAGAAAAAAAAATCCCAACGGCTTAATGATGGAAGGATGATAAAGAACAGCTGATGGAAACGTCTTATCCTATAAAACTCACAGGGGGTAAATTTAGTGAATTTCAGCATTTTTATAAAATCCCCCCCAAAAAAGATGCAATGTTGGTTTTCCTTTTTTTTCCGTAATATTTTCTGGAGAAATGGGTCGCACAGCAGGGACTCCGCTTAATATAGACTACAACAGACGGCTGTCACGGCGTCCTGCGGGTCTCCTGCTTTACAGTTCCTGCGACCAGAATCCCGTTTTAAAGCGTAAAACGACGGGGGGAAAAAAAAAATAAAAAAAATAACAAACACGAGACGTTTCTTCCAGCGCTCCTTTGATCTGAGACAGGTTTTCATTTAAATATCATAGAGGTCCCTTCAGATGTTCCGAATAATGAGATTTAAAATACCACGATAAGTTTACGCCCCCCCCCCCAATTCTCTTTAAATACACCCTGACTTTGGGCTGCATTGTCGCAGCATCCGAGATCCCAGGAAAAAAAAGAAAAAGAAAAAAAAAGAAAGAAAGGAAGAAAGGAAGAAAGGAGGGGGATGAAGGTGAATGGACTGAAATATCAAACTCTATAAGAACCCAGCTGGAAAGCGCTGCTAATGCTGTTTTGGAAAAATTCGATTTGAAAGGCCTACAAAGGCAATTTTTTCCCCGTCTGATCCAAGACGGACGCTCTCCGGAAAAAAAAAAGCAACGCTGTCACTTATGATGCCTTTGTTTTGAAGGGCGATGGGGCGCTGAAGAAGAAAGCCGACGCGGCTCGAAAAACATTTATTAAAACCCAGTCCATGGCGGATACGCGAGAAGTTTGCGTTTTTTTCTCACCTGCTCCTGCTGCGTCCGTCCCCGTCTCTGTATTTCGCCATCCGCCATCTTTGGGGCGCAGCCATTGTCCAGAGCCGCTTTCGCGATATCCTTAAACCTGGGGGGGTTTTGTTTTTTTTTTTATTTTATTTTTTTTTCCGGGGCGCTATGTGGCTGAAGGTGGGATTCCTGACTTTAGATTGCAGAAATGGATCTTCCGCCGGATTGGTCGAGGCTAGGACCCGATGATGGTCCTTAGAATCCAATTGTAACTATGGCAACCAGACCTCCCCATACTCTCCCCCCCCCCCAAAAAAAAAAAAAAAAAAAAAAACATCGCATTTTATAATTGCCGGAGAAACCATTAAACAAAGCTCCTTTTTTTTATGAATGAATTTATAAAATGACTCCTTTCATCTCGTTCAGAGACGGTATTCAAAGCGAAACGTTACGGCGGCGACATGAAAGAGCCGGCGCCTGGATACATTGTGACGCCGCCATTACATTCACGCTGATTAGAGGAGGCAAGGTGCGTCGCTTTAAGATCTCCCTCGCTTTTCACCCCATTAAAATCCGCTCGGCAATTCAAACAAAAACATAAAGGGAACCAACAAAGTCAATAACGCCGAGCGCACTAAAAAGGAACGACGAGATGAATGCGCACGGTCCGTCCTCCATTACAGATTCCCCCCTCCATTTACATCGTGCATCTACGCAATGATTCCGTAAGGTGCCACCTAGAGAATAGAGAGAGTGTGATATTTATAAAGAAGGGGGCACCCCCGCTCTATGTATTAGAATCCCACTTTGTGTATCCCATGGGAGCAGCCATCTTAGATTCCTGCGCTCAGGACCTGCACGATTATTCCTCCCCGCTGAGCTGTCGCTTCTTCTTTTTTGTGACGTTACTCCTCCTCTTTGGTGACGGCTGGCAGCCTTTAGAAGGGTGGGCTGCAGGCAAATCGGAGGACTTGAGGGTAGGAAGCTAATTATGATGTTTGCCGCTTTTTGGGACATTTCATGCAGAATTTGTCAGTGATTGGCGATCAGGTTTAAGTTCCATGAATTGTGGCCAAGATTTGTAGATTTGCAGTTGAAGGGAGTCACTGACCACACATTGAGCTCAGTGGCTAGTAAATATTTATGAAAGCCAAGAGAACCCATCCATGAAGTCCAACCCATGAGAAAAGTCACGCCCCAGCAGTAAGTGCGCCTTGGGTCATGGAAACGGTCCAAAGATATTTTTATACCATGATTGCTGGTTGCAACCTTAAAAAAACCAATGCCCACTGACATCTTCATCCACCGCCAATAACGGGAAGATGGACCTGGTGGCTGCACCTCTAGACTCCCAAGCCTTTGGAGGAACAGCAGAGTCGTTGGTTGTGACCGCATTCCACCATCATGAATCCTTACGTCCTCTTCTCTTAACCTTCAGATCTCTTTGCCTTCCTGACCTCTGTCACTACTCTGCCCGGCAGCCGGCATTTTCCTGCCTCCCGTCCTGACCTTTGCTTGGACACCGGATGTTCTGGCTTCCCAATACATTTGGCCTTTGTCTTGTTGACCCTTCCAACAAGATCCCAGCTCTTCTTGCGCCATCTTTCGTGTTGGCCTCAGCACTTTGGATCTGCCTCATGTGAGTGTAATAAAGGAATTAGAAGCCAATATAAACGCATAATGAGGATTGATACAAAGTTTCTACAGCGTTACATCAAAGCATCAATCGATTAAGAGTCAAAGTTTCAAAGCCACATAGGACCCTAATTTGTATCCCCCCCCCATGGTGAATATATCCATTACTCAAAACCTGTATTATTTACATGCGGGGCTCGCCTGTCATTCACTGCAGCCAATAGGAATCAGCCGTGCTGTCTCTCCTACTTGGGTGCCCCAAAAATAATCATTTTTTCTGTATTTTTCGATTAGTTACCTCCAGTCCCGTACGGGGTAAAACTGGCCCAATGGCCAATAAATCTCATATATTCTGCCAGATGCCAAAGGTAGGTGGGAGGGCAAGGGGGGCACCAGCATTTTCCTGAAGGTTTGGTGTCCAGGATGGGTTACTTCAATAAAGCTACAGGATATATTATTTTATATTTTATTTTTTATGTTTTTTTTTTTTAATAAGTGCAGAACGCGTACATAAAATAATTCTTAGTTTTTCGTGATTTCTTTTTCATTTTTCATAAAATTTTAAGGTCGTTTTATTTTATTTTGTTTCCAATTATATTTTTTTTCCCATCCATGCTTTGATTTTTGTGTTTCGATGCACGCAGAAAAGCAAATCCCAAATCCCATAAATAAGAAATGGATTTGTAACATTAACGGCATTTTGCTGAGTCCTCGGCTTCTACGTGCTGTTTCCATGGAGACGTGGCCGGGTTTCTGGCTTGTATGTTTTTACCATTAGACAAACAAACAATAGATAGATATATTTTTATTTATTTCAAGACGCAATAACAACTTACCCTTCAGCTCGGTCAGAACAAGCTGTAAAGCCGAGGACTTCTTACCTTCCCCAGGGCAAATCATAGCGTCAGAATGTTTGGTATTAATGAAACAAACTGCAGAACAGACTAAAGATTTCACTAATTGTCCTCGTTTCACCCTGCGGAATGAAGCCTTAACCATTGAAATGTGGAGACAGAACTATAAGGGGGCTGAAGGCTTCTGAAAGAAGGAAAGGGTATCGTGCAGGTTGATTAAAGCCACCACCATTGATCAAGGTGAAGAGCACAAAGTCCACGGTCAAGAAAGGCAGTGAGAAGCCTCTGGTGGTTTAGGTTCTAAGAAGAGGAAAGAAGATCTCCAGAAGTAAGACGGCAATATTTGGATAAATAGTCTTCCTTGGCCAAGGGCTGGATTTAAATTCCAGGCATTTCGAGGTTTGGGTCAGGTGATCCCAATTCGGAATTCACTGAAAGTCATCGTGGAATCTTCACGCCATCTCCGTGTGACCTGCGCTTCTACCCAACCCCTGCGGAACGGGGTCGTTCTATCCTTGGCATAACCCATAGGAAGGAGAGCTGGACCTCCACCTCCTTGCAGGACCACGAGGAATTCTAATAACGGTTTTCTCGGTACTTCTGCTCCTCCGTCATTATAATGCGGCTTCTGAGGACCTCGGGCTTCGTGCGAGGATGGGAAACGAGGACTTTCTCTCTTAATAATGGGGCATCGGGGATTTTTATATCTGTAAACAGCACCAGAAGCACTAAGCAGTAACCAGAGAGGTGATGTTCCTCCAGGATAATACATCGCACATAATGAGACGCGCGGTTCATTCCTTCATCAAATTTAGGCTGTTTGGTCAAAAATATATATTTTTTAAAAACCGATAGGTGGAATGTTTCAAAAACTTCACCCTTAAACCAATCCGTACCCGCAGAACAAAATGTAAAATGTAACTGTTAGAAGTAGAAGGCGTCACAACCCACAAGTAGTAATTATTACCCAAAAAATTAATTAGGAGTATTATTTATTAATCCAATATATTTAAAGGGAAGGCCTTATGTCCCTGACACCCCCACTATAGAAAAAATCATATTAAAGTACTCTGGGGGTAACCCTAAGGGCCCCCTATGATTGGATGACACCTGTGTGTGGGGTTTTCAGGAGACCAGCTTGAGGGGGCGGGTCTCTTTGGAGACAAAATGGCTCCATACATGGCTGCTCTTTCTAAACCAATTAAATTATCTGAAGAATAAATCTGACACTTCAGTTTTTTTTAAATGACACCCATGGCCACCTTATTGGCCGTAAAACAATATCAGGTTTTTCTCATCTCTTGAAATTACTTGCATTTAGTTTCCAAAAATTGCATTTTTTTTTTTTATTTTTTTTTTGCTCTAATACTAAAAATTCAGGTGCAAAAATAAATCCGTGGGCCATGGTTTTAAGATGCTCGTAAAAAAATGGAGCTCCCCGGACGTGCTAATGAATAATGAATGCTGTAGCGTGATTTTTGGCTGTTGCCTGGAGATCGCTACCAGCAACGGAGCAGCAGAGCGATAAGGAAACCCAAGACGCCATAAAAACAGCGGGCGAGGAGCACTTACCATACCGAGCCCTGATTATTTAGGATCGCCCGAGGAGAACTCCTACCCCCCCACCGTGGAAATATCTCCCAAGGTTTACTTGGTGCTTTCCCTCCGTCTAACGATCCCTTTGTATATTTCGCTAAAATACACTGACCCGGAACATGCAAATATCTGATATTTGGTTTATTTTCTCACAATAAACCTATTTATTATAATAATAATTATTCTGGGGTGGGGGAGGTTGGTTTGCGGGCTACAAAAGGACACATTTTATACCAAATATGTCAAAGAAATTCCATATATTTGTCAAGGCTTTATGGTTCTTATTCATAGCGTATAAGTTTATCAAATTCCGGACTTTTCCACTTACTTTTGATTTTGTTAATTTTATTGCACTATTGGGTGCCAAAGTCCCCCCCCCAAAAAAAAACTACAAAACAACTAATCAGAGCCCGAACCTCTCAGCTGTATTGATGAATAGCAACTGGATTGTGGTCAGCCGGCGGCTTTGGCAGGTAGGTCGTTTTTTGTAAAATAAATGGCATTAATAATACTAATAATTAATAATAATACTAATAATAACAATACTAATAACAATAATACTAAAAATTAATACTACTACTAATAATAATACTACTAATAATTAAATAATAATAATAATAATAATAATAATAATTAATAATAATACTACTAATAACAATTCTAATAACAATAATACTAAAAATTAATAATACTACTAATAATAATACTACTAATAATTAATAATAATATTAATAATACTAATAATTAATATATACTAATGATAATAATACTAATAATTAATAATAATACTAATGAAATGCGAAACAGGAATTGGAGCTCCGCCGACTTGCAGTTAGGCGTCACGTGGACACCGTGAGAGCAGACGAGACGATGATTCTAGTCATGCTAGCCAAATGCTTACAAAACGTGCCATTGCTTAGGTGCCAAAGGCCATCTTACCTACACACAATCCCTCACTCTCTCTCCCTACCTGTGGGGGCAATAGAGTCAGGAGCCGTATGTCTATCCCATGCATGTTTAATACCCTCACTGTATTACCCTCTACCACCTCTGCTGGGAGGCTGTTCCACATATCTACCACCCACTCAGTAAAGTAAAACTCAAACCAAATTCCCACACACATATTAAGATGTGAAATAGAGCGGGTTTATCATCTATTCATCAGTTTACAGAACAGTCGCAGGGAAAACGGAGAAAATGAAGGCGAGTGGGTGAGAGAGTGCGAGGCGTCTCGGGCGAGGAATGCGGGAAGCCATAAGTGACATTCGCAGTTGTTCGGCTCTTTCAAAAAGGAGATTAACTCGTAACAGATGGTTAAAGCGACGGTTATTCCCAGAACATAATGAAAATCATTTAACTATCGTTAGAGAAGTGGTGGATAAGGGGAACAGCCTCCCAGCAGAAGTGGTAGAGGGTAATACAGTGAGGGTGTTAAACATGCGTGGGATAGACAGACGGCTCCTGAATCTCAGACGAGACCAACGACTGATTAAGGTTTGAGTCTTTACAGCAGGAGAGACGGAGGAGACTTTCCCGGCCTCGAGATCTCTGAGCAGGGAATCAGGGAGAAAATGTAGACGATGCCTCCTGGAGTCTGCGCATGCAGGAGCCCCTCGCCGGAGTGCACCCCGCAGCATCCATCAGATAATAATCCATATAATATATATAATTAATAATAATAATGCGGTGGTCCCTTTACACAGCGGCTCTATCGTTTCTGGGCGATTTAGGAGAAGGTTGTGAATAAAATGACTTAAAACGGTTAATATAAAAAAATATATTTTCAGCAGGAATATGCGGCTGCTGTGTGTTTAGCTTATACTTATCCTACCCTGCGGGGAGGAATAAATAGGTGTCATTCCAGGTTAATGCTTTCTGCCAGCTTCCCGGCGTTACAGGCAGCCCAAGTCTGCAATAAACAATTTCAATTTGTCTCGGCGTTCGTTAGGATTTGATGACCTCGTCGCTGGCAGGTTACAGACCCAATCATTTCTTTATTACTATGCAGATGGCGTATCGTCCGGAAACACCTCGCCGCCGTGCCGTTAAGTATTCCAGGGTCCTCGTTACTACCCGCAGGGGGAGGTGCTGGCGTATGATGTCATATCTCGGCATGTGATGTCATATCTCTGCATGTGATGTCATATCCCGGAAAATGATGTCATATCTCGCGTAGCTTCTTTTATTGTACCAGAAACGCCAACCATGGAAGAGGAGGCCATTAGGGGTTCTGTCCTAGATCGGCCCTAGGGCAGCCCCTAAGTTAAATACACCACTGCCAGTATGATTAATCAATGCGCCCCCACCCTGCCTTGTGTCTTACGGGCAAAAATCTGACTCAGACAGTGGCTTTACACTCAAGAAGCCCCCGATATACCCCAGCACCCCCGAGCCCCGGGGCCACACGCGGACACACAAAGGGTCACAACCAGCATGCAGAATATTTATCTGGGATGTGAAATCCGTCAGGCTGCCGGTCCGTTTTTGGAGGATCGTCCGCTGATTTGCATATTAGAACGGCAAAGGTCTGTTTAATTCTCACGCTAACGAGCCGAGGGACCTCCTCCTGCGCAAAGCAGCCAGAGAATCGATGCAAATGCCGCTTCGCTCCCTCGCGGGCCGCGCCGATTACTATTAATTAAACATAAAGAGCCGGCAAAGCGGGGAATTCATCCACAATATTTAGACCGTTTTGTCATGAGATCCTCGTTAGAGATAACGTCCGGCATTTCGTCTTCAAATCGACTTCTTCAGGAGGCTCGACAGACAGATTTATCTCCTTTAACCTAGGGTTAAAGGGATGCGGATTATATTAATACACACACAATACTATTAATAATAATCATAAATAATAACAATAATACTATTAATAATAATTATACTATTCCTAATAATACCTACAATAATGATAATACTATCAATAATAATAATAATATTAATAATATTAATAACACTAATAAAATAATTATAATACTATTAATAATAATACTATTAATAATAATCATAAAATAATAACAATATTAATAATACTACTAATAATAATACTACTACTAATAATACTGCTAATACTAGTAATATTAATATTAATAACACTACTACTACTACTACTACTAATAATAATAATAATATAGTATTATTATACAATAGTAATGTATTTTAAGTTTTTTTTAAATCATCTCAGTAATTATTTTGAATAAATATGAATAAATCTACAACAAATATTATGGCTTTTTTTATATTTGATAAAAAATGTATTTATTTTTGCTTCTATTTTTTTACAATTATGATTAGATTCGATTAAATTAAACAAACGGAAAAATATTTTGAAGAACACTGAAATGTCGCAGGCTAAAGGCTGTTGTTTTTCTAATGAGTTATTTAATTAACGTGCCCAGAAACAAAAAGGTGTGGGGTGGAAAAATCAATATTTTTACCTGCGACTCATGCTTATTTTTCTTAAGATCACCGATAGGAAATAACTGGATATTTTTTACCCCTAGTAAATCCTAAAGGACAGACTACGAGGTCGTTAAAAAGAAAAGAGCGGAAATAAAATGATTTGTGTTAACCAAACCGAAATAAATTCATAGATTTTTATAAACGACGACCTTGTGAGGTTAGATTATTTTTCTATTTGTCGTGAGGCTCCCGCTGAACAGAGATTTCTTACAACAACAGGTGGTATATTTTCTACGAAGACCTTTAATATGTTAATTATGAGCATCCCCAGAGACTTCGCGTGAATCCCACGCCTTTATTTTCCATTATGTGC
>VKOC01002519.1:0-50533 GCA_009364415.1 Spea multiplicata | reverse complement strand
TATCAGTCTTGTTAGTTTGAAAAGTAAACATGAATTATATATGTACAGAATTTATACAGCCGTTCTGGAAACTGTTTACAAGGGTTAAAGTTTTGTTTACGCTTATGAAAATGGGTCCGAAAATTTTAACTGAAGGTCTCCAAGCTTTTTTTTTTAAGACATTTTCTTAAAGGTGAAGTGCAACATTTTTGGCAGATCAAATTAGTTCACTGGAGGCTTTAGGACATCGTAATGGTGTTTGGAAATAATTTCTGTTTGGGCAGCGTAACTGAACTTAAGTGTAGAAATTTCAAAGTGTAGTTCGAGAACTTCTAGAGATCGATTTTGTATCTGGTTTTACTGATGTATTACTCTGCCACATGTAGTATTTAAAATGTTACTCATTTACCAGTATAATTACATCAGTAAACAAACAAAACAAATTAAAGGCCGAGATTTACGGCGTAAACTCTCTGTTAACTCCACAAGATCATCAGCGGCCATTTCAGCTTTCCTGAGGTAAACCTTCTAAACAAAAAGCACAATGAAAGAATTCCAAGCTATGATAGTTCTTAATTAATAAACAATCTGTTCATATACTACAGTGTAAAGTTTTTTTCTTCAATTAACTGCTTCTTCTTACTGGACCGTAACATAATCATCATCATCCCGGGCCTCCTATGCTTTTTACCTAATGTCCCAGCGGCTCGTAAGCAATAATTCTATTCTCCCCATAAGCGATTGGGAGATAGGCCTGAGAATATGAATCAGATAAACAAACAAAAAAAAGGTACCATCTACTTTTCACCTTCCAATAGTGACTGCAGGAACCCAGATTTGCCACTATGCAAGTGTTCAAGAACTGTTTGCTTTGGTATGTTATTGGGACGTGTTATTGTCACACTGCCACTAACTTAAGCAATCCTGTAAGTGATGTCATCAAGCGGCTCAACATGATCTCTTGGGCGTTCAAGTGTGGATACGTTTAGGTAAATACAAGAAGTGTAGATGACTTGGATCAATAGGCGAGGACAATGTTGCTCATAAGTGCTTGCAGAGTACAGGACGATAACATTTATCATCTGGCACCTTTCAAACACTTGTGACTAAGCGGTAACACCCTGCAGAAATACATATATCTGGTATGCGGAAATACCGAATATTACTCATTCCATCCCAAATCAATTCCTTGTTGCATCCCAGCTCAAAATTGTAGAAATTTGAATGAAAGAAAAATGTCAAAAATATTCCACCTCATCTGTATGCTGTACCATTAAGTCGGTGACTTGGCAAATAATTATGTGTTTGACTTTATTATGAAGTTTGTAATAATAAATTGCCCCGTTAACTATAATAGAATCATTGTGATTGATTATTAAAGGGTTATCAGGCATCAAATATAATCTGATTATTATTAATGTAAGGATTTTAACTATTATAAGCCAGTGAGAAAAGTATTTACTAGGTATACTCCGATCTTGTTAAATCTGAGTAGAATATGGATCAGTTCCAGACCAAGTGACTCCGAGGATCTGCTCACTCTCCTTGAGACTGGGTAAAAAAAACTTTGGAGTCCGAGGCTAAACATTAAGGAAATACTTAAGTGCCGCTGAATCAGTTACACATGTCTATAAATGCCTGGCAGAAAATACCATTTGCATTGTGTCATGAGAATCATTAGTATACGAAGAAATTATGTTTAGGAATGAAGATAGCATTGTAACTGTACATTACGAACCATGTGACATAAGAACGAGTAATGTATACATACAACTAAAACACTCTTACCAAGGCATTGGCACGGCTGAGCATTATGGCGGATGGAGGTCTACTTTCTGGACAGCCTTACTCTAATCGGTTATTGAAATAACAGAACTGAGCATAAGTACAAAAATGTATTGGTAACCTTGGAATGATCAAGACATTTTTTTTCAGTTGGTTAAAGAATTATCTCATTGCCAAATGTACTGATTTTTAGCTGTAGTTACTAATGTCTCTACAGTCTGGTGTTCCACGGTATATAAATGCACAATGCCTGTTGGGTTCTAAGTGCAACATGAGTGGTCACAACACAACTAAGATACTTTTGTCCATATAGTGTATTGGGACACCCCTCTTAATTATTGAATTCAGGTGTTTCAGACCAGAGCCGTGCAGTCTGCATTCACAAATGTTTGAAACAAAATGGTTTGTTCCAAAGAGCTCAGTGACTTCAAGCGTGGCACTGTGATTTGCAAAATCACAGAAGCGTTTAGGAACAGCAGCAACACAAAACAAAAAACCACATAAAGTCAGAGCGTTGAGGCGGATGGTGCATAAAAGTCACCAAAGCTCTGCTGATTCCATAGCTGAAGAGCTCCAGACGTCCACTGGCATTAATATCAGCACAAAAACTGTGCGGCGGGAGCTTCGTGGTATGGTTTCCATGACCGAGCAGCTGCAAGCAACCCTCACTTCTCCAAGTAAAATGTAAAGCCGATGGAGTGGTGTAAAGCACCTGGACTCCGGAGCAGTGGAAACGTGTTATGCAGAGTCACACTTCTTTGCTTCTCAGTCTGATGGGTGAGTCTGGGTTTGGTGGATGCCGGAGAATGTAATGTTAAGTTTAGCGGAGGAGGAATAATGGTATGGGGCTATTTTTTCAGGAGTTGGGCCCCTTACTTCCAGGAAAGTCATAAAAGCCCCAGTTGGTGTAATGGTCAAGCATCCCAATATTTTTGTCCATATAGTGAATGTGTATAGGGCAAGATATCACATCACAACTCCTTTCACCAATGATGGCACAGGACAGAATGTTGGCAGGTACAAGTCGATCACCTAAATATGTTCATAAATACAGCATAAAAAACTCAATACGATTTCCCTTAAAAAGCTCCTTTGTTGAGCCCTATCTCCCAGCCCGTAATATTTACCAGCATAATCTGTGTATGCTTCCGTTGGGGAACCCAATACTGTTTTCAGGTTACAAACGGAATAGTTGATTTTATGTTTATTCAACAAATTGGAATCCATTAACTCATATTTGAAATCAACCAGAGTCAGGGAGAATGGGATTTCTCAAATTATGAAACACATGTCAAAGCAGACAACAACACTTGAGTTTAATAGTTCATCACATTTTTTGGGAAAAGCAAATATATGAAAAAATAGCCCAAAGCTTTATTTGCTTGCAAACTATGCACGATGATTAAAATAAATTCTAACATGGTTTACCTGGCCTAAAATTAAATACTAGGCCATTGGGACATTTGAGGTGGTGGGGAATTCTGATCACCTGCTGGTATTGGCAGGTAGTGTGAGTAGACCTCGTCCACTCTGTAGGCAGGTATTGGGGCAGCCACTCACAAATAGTTACATCAGTAATGATAAGTTCTCTATTCTCAATGCAATTTGGCTATGCACATGGAGGTGCTGTGATGCATATTCCCCAGGCACTGAAAGGTTTTATGGTGAAGACACTTACTGGAAGACGATTCATTAACGTTAATACAAAGGCTAGTACAGCTGTCATGAATCACAGCCGTTTGGGAAGACAGCACAGTCATAGCAGTTTCCAAAAAAAAAAAAAGACAAAGGAGGTGCATAGCAAATATATAAGAAATACGAAAAAAGGAAAAAAAGAATGAAAACTGTTGGGATGCGCACAGACACGAGAAGCTAAACTGCGGACCTCACGCAAACATTAACGTAAAGTCCAGCACACTCCAAAATATTAACATCAAAACAAAACTGACATTTCAATCCTAGAATAGACAGGTCTTGAAAACAGGACCAGATTCAGGAGGCAACTGGAACCTTCAACACTATCTAACATCTCTTGTTTGCCTGTTATCAGGAATTAGACTTTCTTGTAGTCCTAACACACTCCAAACAACTCCCCCCACACATCACCTCAATCCAATGTCCGTCTCACAGCTGTCCCCCCAAGTGGCCCACATGATACATGTTATTAAAGGACTACCACCTCTGGAAAACACCTCCTTTCCTTGTCTGCCATCTCCTCTAACCAATCCTTTCTAAAGACATAATTTAGATCTAAAAAAAAAAAATCGGAATATCAGGAGGGACCTCATGTATCTGCTGGTGGAGAATTGTCTTCTGCCAACTTTGGCTTCAGCTCGCCCAGATCCCATCTCCTTCCAAAATGTCTGGATCACTGGACACATACAGAAACAATGGTACAGGTTAACGTCGTTTAGGGCACTCTGAAGAGTCTCTGGTTTTGTAATAAATTTCCCCCCATAAAATTGGTATTTAAGGGTATGTATTAACTGAGGCCATACCACTTTGTCATAGGCAACCTCCGCGTCTAGACTCCTATGTGTGGATGTCTTAATACACATCGCTGTGAAGCCCACCACCGAGTCTCTTCCCCTAATTAAACCCCTCTGTGCCGGATTGATTGTTGGACAAAATGTTGACACAATCTATTTGCCTTTACTTAACAATGAAACTTTTTAGGAGCAAGAAATAAACCGCTCGCTATGTGTCTTGATGACAATTTCATGCCTTGCCTTTAACTTATACAAATCAGATGTGTCTAAGAAAGACTTGCCACGTTGTGGAAAACCAGAATAAAATATACACTGTCTTATGTCTAGTGTGTTATGTGATTTATATTACTGGCTGCAAAAACCTTCTCTAAGTTACGAAACAGATTTTGAAACGCACGGCTGTATAAAACGTGAATTTTACGCTGTTTAATGTTTGGTTCCTGGCAAACCTTGACCTAAATAGTCACAATCCTGCCAGAGTTTCAAAGTTTCTCGACCCCATAATTAGCCTATTAACTCTCTGTATCGCTAAGCGATACAAGAAGTGTTACCCTGAGAACCTGGTGTGTCTGTAACCCCAAGGAATGAAGCTGGAGCATATAACGCACATAGGATATCGGGATTTAAAAATGGTTCTCACGCAGGTTATGTAAAAAATGTATAAATGGCGATCCAAGTAAAAGTAGCTTGTGTTTGCTAATACCGTATTTGCTCGATTATAAGATGAGGGGTAATTTTTCTGAGGATTTGCTCTGAAAAAAAACTGAGGTCTGACTATGAGACTAGGATCCAGATCCCCCGTAGCGCTGGTAAAACTTTTTTCCTATAGGGTCGTCAGGGTATATTCAGACTTTTCTTTTTTTTCTTAAATTAATATTCAGATTTTGGGGGTCATCTAATAATCGAGCAAATATGGTACTATACACATTATTGGGCGAATATAGAGCGATTTTAGTCCCAAAGAGTAACATTTGGTAGATATATATCCTATGATCTCTTCTGCTATTGTTTGCGTGACACCCTACCCTGCGTAGGATACATTTTAATGTTTGGTTAAAATGTGTGGTGAGCACTACCTTGTAATGCATGACACACAACTTTGGCACACAAAATGTTAGAAAGCTGTATCTTCTAACCATCACACATTTATTCCAGTACCCGTTTGTTGCCACCCTGTATTTAGTTTTACGACCCCAGAATTTGTGTACTTTTGTAATCAAATGGCATTCCTGAGTCAGAAGTTAAGTTTGGATTCCATATTAAATCAATTATACATAAGAACCAAAGAAAGATTCCCCACGCAGGCAGGAAGGTAGGAGGACAAATTGGCATCGAGTTGGGTTAAAATGGTGATATAGAGGGTAACAGAGGCTGGTGGTGGAGGGAGAAGAGTGGAAATAGATAGACCGACAGATCTAAACTTTAAATGTAACCTTAAAACCTTTAAATTACCCTTTCATTGGTAAACTGATTATTTACTCCTGCATCCAATGAGATAATCGCATAAATAGGGGTACAACTGACTCACACAACAGCCATTCATACAGAGATCCTTTCAAACTGTGTACAATAATACGAGAACTTCCTATGATAAGTAAAATAAATAAATCGGAAATATTTGAGAGTTGTTGATCTTCAAACGAAATTCAATGGCGCTTTGACACCGGAGTCCTAAGCAGTAAAAAAAATATAATTTAAATTAAAAAAATTATACCCAATTAAAGATTGCCTGCACCTGTTTCAAGTCAAATCCAACGGGAGTCTTTGCAAGATAGACGCCAATATGCATTAAAAATAGAAATGCAATGTTTGAGTCTAGACTTTCTCTAATAACAGACTAAAGGAACATGACTGTAGTGGGGCAAAACAAAAGTGTTCTAAGCTGTGTATTCATTAAATGGTGAATTTTCACAGGAGCTGAACATTTCAACCCATTGACTTCACTATCCATGACGAGGGACCGACCCCAGGGACACGTGTTAAGAAACAGACTTTGCAACACACTGCTGTTGTTATGAATTCAGTTTTAATTAGAATGATTTTTTACCATAGGCTTTGACCGGCTCATAAAATAATCGTGTTAATAACGGAGCATGGTAGAAACATATCAGAAAACAAACACTTTGTTATAACAAGCCTTATTGTTAATTACAACTTACATGGCACAAGTAACAAGGTATTTAGTCTTTAATCAATGACTTTATTCCTTTAATTTCCAGGTTTTCACTTATTATACATTCAGGGTTAATTTCCAAAGACGTATGAATACCCAGAGATCTAGTACTTTGAATATAAATTACACGTAATTATATATAATAAAGTCCCATTGCTTTACGCGTGGCAGATCATTAGAAAAACATAACTGTGGACGGTTAAGGGACTAGGTATAAAAACCATTTTGGTGAAAAATGGTAGAAGGGGAACAATTTAAAGGCACACTTATTTGGTCGCTAAGGGGACTACTCCACATTTACCACTTTACAAAGTTCCCTTGCACCGAGATGAATGTTATTTGCCTAGAGCTGGGACTTCAGGCTGCCGATGACAGGTTTGTTAGAGCAGAATTCAGCCCACCATGAAGGCCTCTGAAGGACCTTGTCTCCTTGCAGGACAGTAGACCACAGATTTTTATACAGCTGGAAGACAAAATGTAAGAAAACATGTCAAAGCAAGAACATGGCAAACAATGCAAAGCTTTAATATAGACATCTTCCTGGGTTATGCGTTTAAGAAGGTCTCCCCTTTTATTATGCCGGTGGATGTAGTTATACAGAATGCAGATTGTTCTCAGATGTAGGATGAAGTTGGTCATTTAATTTAACCTTTACACGAGACGTTTTCACTGTTAAGTCTCACGTCAGTCTGGTTTCAATTTAAATGCTGGCAAAGTGGTTTTTAACAGTAGGTTTTGCTAACAAGACTAGCTATGTAGATAACTCTCAGTTGTTTTTTTGGCAAGGAAATGCAGAAATCTCTTATTTCAGGCAACATGGCTCCTTCCCAAGGCATTGCTCAAAATATTCTTCTGCCCCCTCTAAAGACCATCATTTACATTTAACGTGACATCAACACCAGGGGTGTATACTGGCAGGTCTGGTGCTTATTAGCCCCTCTGCAGGAAAACCGGGGACCTATTACCCTATTGGACAATCAGCTTCCCCATCGCACTGCTAACTCCAACAATAAGGTGAACATACTGTCTGTGTACATGTAAGCAGGAGATGCATTCGGCTGAATGCATCTCCTGCAAGCCAAGGACACAGGGGACCGGTACACGGTGTAATTTCATTGAAGAGGATTCTGATCAAGCCCTCCCTGCATTTGCACCGGACGTTAGTTAAGCTTTTTCTTAAGTATTGAGTGCATACAATAGCTGGGGTGTCCCTATTATAGACCAGCTTCAAAATATAAAGGCATGAGAGCCCTGACTGTAAAAACAGTGTAATGAAGCACAACGCAGCTGTCCAGCAGTGACTGTGAAATTGGTTTATTTTTTTCTGTTAATAGTTCATTATCATTAACTAAAGAACATTTAGTTCTAGAGTACCAGAACGAGTGGGTACGCACAAGGGGAACTTGTAAGACAATAGTGATTATTATTAAACTGGCATCACTGGCAAGAGAAAAAGAACTGTAAAGGGTGTGATTAATCCAAAAAATGCTAAATTATTTTTTATGATTATGATATTTTGGAAAAAATGGACAACTTACCTCTCCATCAGCTTTGCCAATAGGTGCATTTAAAATGAAGTCTGGAGGAGCAATGGCATCTACCAGAGCGACAGCATCGTCTTTCAGCTGTGTTAAAAGGATATAAGCGTTGGCAGAACGTCTTGCTTTCCATAGTTACAAAAGACAAAAACAAAGCAACAGAAAACATTTCCTTGGTTTGACAACAGAGCGTAACATTCAGGGGTCCCGTTCCGAGGAATCTCTAATGAGCGTGCGTTATGGAGCTTTACTGCCGTGGAGCTAGAAAATTACCTGATTTCACAGAGTTTCCATATGTCAAACCCCTCTGTAAAAAACCAGCTTCCCCTCTCATGCTTTTGAGTATGTGGAGCAGTGGAGGTTCCAGTAGATATAAAGGCATCACTGGATTATTGTGTGCGTGAATGTTTTATTGTATAATAAGCTTTTACTTCATTTACCTACCTGTTTCATATAATGAGGAACATCTTGAATATGAAACAGATGACAATTAAGAATGTTTCGCAATACGGAGCTATGATTTTAAGTTTGTTACCATATATATATATTTTGGGTAGCAAGCTTGTATCTTCTGGACTGTGACCCAAAGACTAACTAGACAAGCTTCCATAAACTTAAATTAGCTAAGCCATGCGTCACTATACTTTGATCTGCATGTAGTTGAGTAAAACCTACAAAAGGGCTCGACAGGGCCATGATGGATCATGAATCTGGCACCCTGTGCTCTCCTGCTGGTCCGTGGTGTAGCTGTGAGGTGTAACGTAATGCACGGCACTTTCCACACCGCACCAGGATTCAAGATGGCAGAAGATAGGCAGTGGCGTGGCGAGGTGAAAGGGGGAGTAGTTTGTGTGTCTATATAGTGTCAGTCAGTGTGGTTGTGTGTATATGTATAGTGCTACAGTCAGTGTATGTATACTGTAGTGTCAGAGTCAGTGTGTGCATATATATAGTGCTGGAGTCACTGCATTTTGTGTATACTATAGTATCAGTGTGTGCGTGCATATGTATGCTACTAGAGTCAGTGTGTGTGTGTGTGTGTAAATATATGGTGCCAGAGTCAGTATGTCTACTGCGGTGTAGTGCCAGATTCAGTGAGTATCTGTCCACAGTGTGTAATTTTATACATGTATAGTGTTAGCCAGTGTGTGAGGAAGAAAAAAAAAAAGCTGGCTCATAACTTTTTTTTGTCTTGCTCCTAGATCTAAACCAAATTTGTCGACACTGACCTACAGTAAACCTTATTCTCAGGGTAACTGGAGGTCAAGGAACCATACCTGGGTTCCCCCAGTCCAATCTGTCCCTGCAAGTTCTATGCAATCAGTCAGTAGAAACACAACTCCTTACAAGATGAGTTCCAGAACAAAGCATCTCTTTACCATAAATGCAGTTTTGGTATTACCTTGGCGCACAGCTCCAGAATGGACCCCTGTATGATTCTGCCAGGCACTTCACCAGAACAATAGCCACCTGTAAATGTTTAGAGGGATTTTATCACTACCCATGGTGTCCTCAAATCAATCCATTTACTGCTCGCTCATTTACACCTACATTACCACTTCATTCATTGCATTGATTACATTATTATGCCACGGGCTTTCACTGTCTGCATGGTGTACCAGTAAGCGAAAGCCAGCAACGTTTCTAGATTTTAGCTCTCAAACAATATTGCTGTTAATAATAATATGTAACGGCCTCACCTTGGTAGAGGACGGCCAAATGTTTACTGAGTGACCACAGACCGTAGAGAGCACACAGATTCTTTAGGACAGGCTGGAGAGTGACAGGCGTGCTTGGATCATGAGTATGCTCATAGAACTTCTGTAGTACTGTAAGTTCAATAAATGCTAAGGATAGAGAACGGCAGTAATAGACCTGGAAGAAAAAATGTGCATAATTCAACCGCATATAGAACAGATTCTACATCGTATACAAACATACATAAAATGTATGTAATGTGTATGCGTGATGATGTTCAAAGGCCATGGTGGCATTTCTTGAAAAGACATATCCCAGGGCAAACTTGGGATGGAGGAGAATAGATACAAAGCAAAGGTTCCTTGGAGACTCATAACTGGTTTAACGGTAATGTGTAGGTAAGTCATACCTGGCTGTTGTTTCTTGCATCAAAGTCATAATGTGTTTTTTCCTTCTCATGCCCCAGTTTGGCATAGCTCTCACGGAGATGGTAACAAACAAGCCATCTGTACGCCGCCAGTGGAACTGCAACACAAACATTTGTGCACTCATGGTCCAGGCTATTTCAATTTATTTTGGGACAGAAAAAAGTGGTAACTACCATAATGTTAAACTTGGGTATTTCCCCCTCTGGCTGCCAAGGTTACATTTAGTTTAGAGGACCCTGGATACATCTCATAGGTAGAAAAAGGAAAAAAAATACATATAAGATTATATATATATTATATACACACACACAGTATATTATTTCATGGTAAGACGTGTTTAAAACTGTTTTCAATAAAGTGCTTTATCACATTGTGTGCCAGTTACCAAGATCTATCTACACAACTATTTTAACTACAACTGTACACTTTGCCAAACACTTTCAGTCATATTACTGCATGGTGTTCAAAACCTTCTTAATTGTCTACGCAGGTCAGCCAACTGAGATCAAAGTCATTGAAGAATTAGGTTGAATTTTAATTTAAAATCTTTATATAGACCCCATTTGACTACAAATGTTTTTAATAGCTTTCATTGTAGCATTTTAGAAATATATATATTTAATTTCTTATTAAATTGAATATGCTCCAAATCGTATTGTATGTTTCATTGTAGGATTGTTTTGCAGTCTAGAGTCTACAAATGAAAACCTTGGCGGTGCGATGGAGGTGGAGGTACTGACTTCTCCATTAGCAATTGCTCCTGTTTTGTGCAGGGCCTGGTACTAGGCGCTGGGATATAATGTCATGCGATATATTGCCCTATATGTATTGGCACCTCCATTGCATTGTACAGCCCTAAAGTGCCCCAGTGACTGTTGGGGGGGGGCAAGGGACAGTGGCTGTGGGCCCCTAAATTAAGCCCGGGGTGTTTAAAAGGCAGTCCTGGTTTGTAATTTTTTCCACTAGAAATTCTCAAAATCCAGAATCCCATTAAAACCACCCAAGAATTTACTTACTCAAACCGTAAACTAAGGCTACGTTACTTGCCATGGGAACGTGTCTGATGCCAATCGTTCAGTAACGCTCCAGGCAAACGTATTTTATTGTATAATAATAAAGTTATTACAGATGTCTTAATCACATAACCAGGTATTGGCATCGCAAGGACTTGTAACTGGCAGGTAGATGGATCTACTTTGCCAGGTAATAGTTCTGTCTTTTAACCTTCAGCGTGCCAGTGCAGTGCAACACATTGCGTTTTTACTAATACGTTCTATGGGAGTTTAACCTTGTGGAGGTGAGCAAGAAAACTGTAATTAGAATGGTTAAGAACTGCTATAATTTAACCACTATATATATATATATATATGTTATTTTGGACACTGGAAGTTGAAGCTTTTCATTGCAGCTGCCACGTGTGTTACCTTTCCACTGATGTCATAACAGTCACTGTACTAATCGTTATAAAATGTGAAGACTAGGAACTCACAAAATGAAATTCTAAAATTTTCCACGAAAACAGAACACTAAGTACGGACACAGGCCTGTCTCTCGGCACAGGGGTTTAACCCGGGGAAATGTGACTCCACTCTGCATGACTTAACACAATGCTCCGGATTCATAAAAAAAAACACATCCAGAATATAAAAAGTCACTGAAAATTGGTGGCATCTCTGGTTCACTTGTTATAAAACTTTTAAAGATTTCCCCCGGAGACTGAACAGCTTCTCGGCTTCAACCGCAAAATTTACTTGGAGACCTGCTTTTCTACAATACTACCAAGCAGCCAATTCTAGGAAAAACGTAAGGTAATAAATTCAGTTCCTAAATATTTCTCTCATGTGCTATGCAATGGAATTATTTCCTTGACCTCATTATGTCACGCAATCCAAAAGCTATTAAATTACAGTTTTCTCATAATAAGTCCCATTTCCATTTTTTTCAAGTCTAACACAGTGGTCAACTGGTAAATGGAAAAAAAATGATAAATTGCTACTCAATAAGGCGCATTCACTTAGCATTGGAACTTATAGTCTTCTCCATGCCTTATGAAGGCCTAATCACATTTTTTCCTGCAAAAGAGCAGAACCCAATACCTACCATTTTTTTGTTGAGCTGCCCCAAAATCCTACTTTTGTAAGAAGTGGAGATTATGGAACTGGTCAAAGAAATTAGTGGATCCCCCCTGGCCAGCCCACCAAGCAACAGAATTAACCAAGGTCTGTGTTTTTGCAGGACGGACCTCAATCACAGCTTACTAACTGGGCACCTGAAATATTGAAGGCAAGAAACTGACGCTGCATGATGCATTGTTAAATCAGTGGGGTAACACATCGTTCAATGTTATCTATTCATTATGAAGGACAAGCTCATTTAGGTTGAATGAGGAGTTATGATTATACTAAATCCACTGCAGACTGCCACTGCCTGAACAGCTATTTGTTTGCTATGGTCTCAAGATTTATGGAAGTCTTCCAGGCATTAGTAAAATTAGTGCGTTGCTGTGGAATAAACTTCAAATTCGCTCTTTAATGTGCCAAAGAAGTAGCTAGAAATGGAAAATGAACAAAATGCAAAAACTGCTTTTTAAATAGAATATTAGTACCGATGTACAAAAATGTTGAAAACAGCAGACCTTAGACACAATTTGCTTGCATTATGTCAGGTACTGGACAGTAAGATAGCTGGATGGAGAAGCACCGGAAAAAGACTTGAAATTGGTGCACCTGTTTTCAATATTAGGTGAAAAAGTCCACTAATAATGCAGACCCCCAACCATACTTCCATGGGGTGTTTGTAACAAATTAATATCACCTCTTAAATACTTATCTCGCAAAAATCTGCACTTAAATAACATATATTTAGGAAGCACACAATAGATCCAGATACACCCTGATATCTGCAAACTTATTTGCCTACGTTCACTATTTAGTGTGATAGTATAAAGGAACTGTAGAAGAATGATCTGCATGGTCCCTCGTGGCAGACAATCAGTGTCTGCAGCATACATACATAGGTAACCTTATTTTTTTTGCATATAACATATTCCATTTTAAAACACACATTTGAAATGCCATTTACTTTTGTATCAATATTGGTTTATACAGCACTGGTGTTTTACATTACGGTTGTGTGAGGCTCTTTTTTTTACAGGCAAACTGGGTTACACTTGATGTCCACCATTGTCTATCCTATGGCCCCAGTAGAGTTTCGTGTTCGCCCCTTAGAATTCATCAGACGTGAGTATAATTGGGTATCAATGTGCTAGAAGGTAGGGGAGGGCAGGCACCGTTCATCACTGGAGGTTGGGGGGTCCAGCAGTAAATGTTACAGACCAACAGAACACATTTGGAGGAAAACATACTTGATGTTCACTGTTCAGTCCTGACCAAAACAAATTTACAGAAAAGGAACAAAAGGAAAGACCATAAGAGGATCAAATAAATCATCCAGTCAGTATGTATCTGTAGAGACCTTCCACGGCCATAGAGTATGCCACAACCGCAAACAAAAGCATGAAGGTGCCATCAGCAGGTGTCCTGAGAGCCCCTAAGCTTACCCAAAGCTAAGTAATGGCCCACAGCCAGGTGACCCGGTACCTTTTGTGTATAAAAAAACACCCGCAGCACTGATAGTTTGTAAAACGTTGAGCGATATATAACAGTCCCCACATCTCGCTCGAGTAATGCAGGTTGAGAGAGACACCAGCCTGCCAATTAGAATGTCCGGGGCCATTATCAGTCTAATAATAACCTTCTGGAAATCCTTCACTCCCTCTGTATATGGGAAGATCACGGCACAGCTATAACATCTGCAAGGTGTTTCTTTTTCTGAGTAGCTTGTAAATTATTTTATATATACTTACACAACTGCTACAATAATAAAGAATAATTGTTTAGAATAAAATGTTTGAACAAGCAATTCTGTACGCTGAAGCAGGCGTTTGTGTGATGGAACGTCCAAGGAATGCTTACAGAACGTCCACCCTTTTCCTGTGTGCACACAGCCCGAGCACTGTGCATGTTAAACTGCTGGTAGTTCCTTGCCACTCGGGATTGTTGGCAGCTATGGTTTCTAAAGCCTTAAAGGAACATGGAAAAACAATATTTAAGCAGATAAAGTGATGTAAGTTAGCATCCTTATAATAGTGCTTTGGTTTGTGGTTACAATGCAGCACTTAGGTAGCCATAGTGTCAAATCCTTATGGACTGGCAGCTTTCAAGTATATCTTTTTTTATACATTTACTAGCATATTTAACCGCCACCTGAAAGTGTTTTCCTAAAATATGTCAAAGTGTGTCTAAAAATGACATATAACACAACATACAAATAATCATTGAACTGGCCTGAAAGTAGATTCTTCCAGTATGCAATCAGATTTTATATCCCTATAACTTTTTGAATATGGTTTTCTTGGCAAGTGGCGTCTTCTAGAATATTAAGGGTAACCCTCATACCCCAATGAATCCGTGTCACACCTGGATAAGCCACATGGATCAATGGCAGCCCTCAGAAGGACCTAATCGGAGCTGGTCTTCAGGCTCATGGTGGTGGTGTATCCTTCCTAGGTAGACTGGTCTCAAGTGGCGGCAACACCTGGGCCACATAAAAAAGAGAGAACTTCCTAATGGGACCTAAACATCTGTGACCCTGCTTTTCTAAAAGATCGAAATGTTTTGTGCAAACACAGCAATAGTTAAAAGAAACCATAACGCTATCTGAACTGGAAACTATGGTGTGCGGGATGAGGTATTGAAGAGTTATCTTGCCATGTAGTCTAGGACTGGCCCTGTGGACACTGCAGGCGTCTATACAATCCCAACGGGAATTGAGCAGCAAAGATTAAATTGAAGGTAATGACTGTGCAAACCTTAGGTTGAATGCCAACAAATTTTCCTTTGTTTTACTAAAATATGTACGGTTTCTTTAAATATATGTAAGGGGAGACGTATAAACGATTATATTGTCCCTGCTTCAGTTAGTATAACGCTATTAAAACAGAGAAGCCGTGCAAATTTCACTCTCACGCTTTGATTTCTGTAAACAGTAGAGATAAAGCCAAGGACAGAGTGGAACATATTTCTAGTGCAATAAACGGATTTTTAATTTATGAATATTTTAAACTTAAAAAAAAAAAAGAAGGTTGAGAAATAATTCTATCACAAAATTTAGATCACTCTAATTTAGTTAAAAATCTGTTTTCTTCCCCAGGCAGTTTTATGCATTGCTGCAGGTAGAAATTCTATCCACAATTCTACTGTGTTTGACATATAGGTTATAACATAAAATCACAACCTCTATTTAATTTCCCAATTTACGTTTGCGTAAGAGCTGTGCACAATGAAAGCCACGGAATGAGATCAAGCTGTTTTTCAGCAAACACAATCCACATGTTTAGTTACCCGGCAAATGCAAAGAATTGGATTAATATAAACAATGCTAAATCTTTGATTGCACTCTGTGTGTGTGTGTATTATATTATTTTATTATTTCAGGCAAACTCCATTATGGTAACGTTGTAATCTAGTTTCATCTGGCAAAGCGCCAGACATTCAAAACTTCAAATTGACATGTAAAATACCTTAAATAGGTGCAAGCCTGAAAATGCTGGAACTGTGGCTGGTTTACTAAGCAGCGAATAACCTTTAGAACGTTAATAACCGGTCTGTGTAGTCTATTGAAGCTGATAAGCAGATGCTTCACAGAACATGGTAGGCGTTTAGCTCAAAATATTTTTCAGAATACAGTTATTGTTGCTTGAGACAAATTGATGTCAATGTCAGTATCCATGTGTTGATATGTTGTGTGTCTGAACATCATGGAGGCAAAAAGTCAAAATAAGATATAATGAATGTGCATGTAGGGGGTGATCCTATCCAGCATTGTTGATGCAGAGCAGGCTCAATGTGAGCTTGGAGGTCAGATGCCTCCCTTTTGTTCTCTAACTCTGGTCAGGAGGGACATCCCCCAAGTCCATTAGGCAGGTATTGAGCAGGTTCATGTTACCCAGCACCAAATGTCCATCCAACAATAGTATTGTAGCTTGCAACATATGCAGTATACAAATGCTGATTACATTGATGCCCTATCCTGATGCCCCACCTGTTAAGGATGAGGAGGTGCCAGCAACCAGTGTTTTATGGAGTCCTCCATGGTGTAAATCGGCCAACTGGAGAGATCAAAGATATCCCTTGTAAACTAATTGTCCAATAGGGTAATCTGCCCCAGTGTGGTGGCAGAGGGGTTGTCGTCTCCCCTCAGAGCTGCCACCCTAGGCTTAGGCTAGGTGGGTTGACCACTGGCCCTACAAAGTACTGAATCTGTGAAATGGCCAAAGGAGCAAATAGTCAAGCGACAGCCTAGCACTGCATATGTATCGGCATACAAAATATACAAAGAACGCAATACTAAAAAAGATGTACTCAAGTTACACTATTTCACCCAAGACAAATGCGCTTGTCATTTACCAAAGACCAAAGTAATCTCCATACAAGACAGTAAGAAGTCATATTTATCTTCCAACCCAATGCCAACCATAATAGAAGCTAGAAATGGAAAATGAAATTCACATTGTACTACGTACATTACTATATGAGCTGGGTTGGGAACTCATAGTATTTATATAACAGAGATGATTGTGCGTATAGCACTTTGCTTCCAGTAAAAGTTAAAAAAAAAATAAAAAAAAAATCTCCTTAGGCTCCTAAACAGAACATCTGGTGTTAATTTAAGCCATTTTCATGACTCATAGCTGTACAGAGCCCACTAACCCTGCTTGCAAACAGAAGATCAGTAAAAATGTGAAAAAACAAAAATCACAGTTACGGTAATCATTTCTTATTTCTGTACCTCTGTGTGACCTGAAGCCGAGTGAAGAAGATTTTGTATACAAAATATTACTGTCTTCCAAGACACTCACTGGGAAGATCTCTCATGTGGTTATACGGGAATGGGGGGAAAGGTTAGCGGTAGGTTAAGAGCTGGGATGTGCAACAGATTTTTCAAATTAAGTTATAATATATAGCTTGGATTATATACAATATGTACAGTAGATTGGCATTCTCAATCAACTGCACCGGCTTATTTCATGAGATCATAACAAATCTCACAAGAAATATCACAAAAAAATATAAATGGGGGAAAAAAAATCACCACTCGGAGATGTGGTTTGGGATCGTTTACTTGTATACTCGTAGTCCGAACGCAGTTAGTATTCGGCTTTAGTTCTATTGCTATTCCGCTAGAAAACTCCGGTGATGAAAAAGAGGTCTACAGATAATAAATGAATAAAGTTAAACAATATGATGCCGATATGTCTCTAAAGTACATAGGCAATATACAATATATATACCGGTATATATATTCACTGTTTATGGAATACCTACTGTTGTCTGCCTAATTGTCTGTTAATTTAAGGGTAGTATAGGCTATCCGTCGAAGAAACACTATGTAACCTCCGGCACATTCTGCACCCTATACTGCCAAACGGACATTAATCAAAGATATTCAGAGGGACACCCTGTGAGCGCTGTTAACGGAAACCTTTGTTTCTCATGGAAATTATGTTTAGGCTGGATAGTAAAGCCATACAGACCTACACATGAGAAAAATATACAACTTCAATTACCCTGTACATTATTTAACCCCTTAAGGACAATGGGCAGTCCCTAAACCCATTGAAAACAATCCATTTTGAGCCCGTACATGTACGGGCTTTGTCATTAAGGGGTTAAATTGCATCTGAGGGAGAAACACTAAGGAAAATTTTTTTATATATTTATGAAATTATTTATTAGATTGCTTTTTCATAATGCATGCCCATATTTTGTTTCTTTTTGTTGGGTTGCATATATATAACCCAAGGTTTTGAGTGTCTGGTTCCAAAGTTTTTTGTTTTTTTTTAAACACAACTCTGTGTCAGCTTGGAATGCGTTTTTCAGAATCCGTTGCTCCAGGCAGCAAGCAGACTGAACAGCTGGAGTTTCAGGAAGAAGGGATAAGCGGACAGGCAGATTTTGATGAGGGAACTAAACTTTAAATGGTCAGGAAGATGTGTAATAACAGACTGCCATGCCCCTGTTTGTTTTCTTTGAGAGGTCAGAAAAAACACGATCTCCAACTTAGACCGTACTGTGCAAACTTACTTTTGATCTTCGTCAACTTGATGGGCTTCATTTCGAAAAATCATATTTCGTGAGCTTCGCATTTCTGACAAATGTCCTCATTTTGCATAACTGTTTACGATGCCTAGCAACAAATGACATGCTCACGAAATAAATGATCCCCATGACTATGGGATAGGTGGCGTCTAGACTGAAACGTTCTCCTCATCTTGCAGACAGTCAGGGCGTGGATTTCATGTCTCAACAATCACCAGGGAAAGGCCTACTGACCTCGACGAAACAGATGTGTGACCCTGATAGTACGAGCATTGATGGTCTAAGAGGCAAAACTATTAAAAGACCCCTCCTAGCGATACAGCTGCTTAGGAGATAGCAAAGGAGTCAGCCAACTTTATCTCATGTCTACAGAGCTTAGCGTCTGGCAGCCATTCTGCATGACAGTGGGGATTATTGTAGCTCCAGCATGACAGCATAGAATGTGCGATGACCAGAAAGATCATTTCGTAATAAGGATGTCTGGGAACACTCGAGGTTTGACAAGGTGCTTCAGAAGTTTTACACCAATCTCTGGGTCTCGAAGCAAACTCTCGGTCGATGCTTCTGTCGCTGGGATATCACAGATAAAAAGTTCTCCTTGAACACACGTCTTAATTCATAACACAAACTTTAATGGTAAAAGATCCTATAAGGCCTGTTAATAAAACCTTTTGAAATCTCGACACATTAGTGAGGAACTACAAGAGAATGTAGTGCTGTTTGCAGGCAACTGTGAAACATGGTGGAGGGTTCCTTGCAAAGTTTGGGGCTGCATGTCTTCAGATGGAGTTGGGGATTTGGTCAGATTTAATGGTCTCCTCAATGCTGAGAAATACAGACAGATACCTATCCTCAGGGAAGCATCTGATTGGCCCCAAATTTGTTCTACAGCATGACAACAACCCCAAACATACAGCCAAGGTCATTAAGAACTATCGTCAGTGATGGTTTGGCCCAGAGCTCTGCTCTCAACATCATCGACTCTGTCTGGGATTACATGAAGAGGGAGAGAAGCAACTGAGGCTGCCTAAACTCACAGAAAATCTGTGGTTAGTTCTCCAAGATGTTTAGCCTACCTGCCGAGTCCCTTAAACTGTGTGCGAGTGTACCTAGAGGAACTGATGCTGTTAAAAGCCAAGGAGGGTCACACTAAATATTGAATTGATTTAGATTTTTCTTCTGTTCACTCACTTTGCATCTCTTTAAATTATAAAAAATAAACTATTAACATTCTTATAACCAAAACCTCTCATTTATATTATGTTTATATATTTGTTGCCAACTTTATTAGGGTGAGAAGCGCAGACAGTATTTTGTTTTTTGTATACATTGTACAGCCAATACACTGTTTTTGCAGCATGCTCACACCTGTTTGGTAGGCCTCGTATTATACATTTGTATTATTTGAGCCTGTGACTAGCTTAGCGCACCGACATTTTTTCTTTTCCCTGTTTGCACATATTTGAGGTTGTTGGCTCCTCATCAGTCTGGTTGCAGCTTGCTGTCCAGGGGTTAATAGGGAGGAGGGTTAATTGCACCTCCCCCAACACATTAATAAGGTTTTGGTAGCAGTATAAACTGCTTTGTGTGCCCACTATGTAGGAGGTGAGAGTAGGTTCTCACCCTATTGAGAGTGTGCATTGACGTGGCGGGTGAGCTTAATTATGCTTTGGCCAATTCATATAACCAAAACCTCTCATTTATATTATGTTTATATATTTGTTGCCAACTTTATTAGGGTGAGAAGCGCAGACAGTATTTTGTTTTTTTATTAACATTCTTACTTTACTGCATTTTTTCATGCCTGCCTAAAACTTTTGAACAGTATTGTATATTTGAAATATATAAATCTGTGTACTAGATGTAGACATGTGCGGGGCCAAAAAAAAAAAAACGGGCAACAAATTTTGTTTCCCGGCCGTTCAACTCAAGACGAAATTCGGGGACCTGGCACATGCAGCCCCGTGGAGCAAGACTGGATTTCCCCAATATTCCAATATTATATATTATACATATTGTCAACAATATTTATTTAATAATAGGTGATATGATAGAAAGATAATTAAAAAAAATTAACTTGTCCACAAATTACAGGTTTGTCTGGTAGCATAAATGGGCAACTGCGTTAATTAACCAAACTCTATTAAGGAACAAGAGAAAATGTCTGCTGCTTTTTTCCACCCTGAGGTTTATTCATTATAGGTGCTAAAACCTTGCGGTTGGGTTCTCCAGATAAAAGGAATCTAAATGCAGGTGAAATTCACAGCAAACAGCCAGGACTACAAACTCAATGCGGCAGCAAATGACCATGACCGATCTTAGTCAACTTAACGAAACAAATAAATACCTGCCACTTCAACATGTCCCTTAGTCATTAATCCACAGTTCTGTGGACATAGATTTATCAATCCAATCCAACTCATCGTACACAGGGGGGCATTGAAAGTTGACCTAATTAATTACATGCAAACTAAAAAGCCTGATATACAGGGAGATTTTTTTTTTGCATAGGTCTCTACCCCCCACCTCATTTATTTAGATGGTACCATTATCTCTACTGGTAAGATCACGCCTGGACCAACATTAAACATCTCAGCTGGGATGTACATTCAAGTATATATTTGAAAACATGAATTTATCAACAATGTTTGTTCTAATCATTTCTTTTCCATGCATTTACTGCTATAATATTTTACACATTATTCCTCAGTAAACTCCTCTGCTTTGAATCCACCACTCAAATCCATAAATGATGCCATCCTTCCCTATGATGAGTTTTTTTACTGTCCCATGTACCTGAAATAGAGACCCCCAGTGGCGCAAATCACTGGACCACAGACGAGGTGTTTTCCCACTGCAGCTTCTCCTAAAGTTTTAATATGCATTCTTTAAAATGTAAAAAGTACTCACAAGGTACTTTGGATTGCTTGATGGAGAGGATGCCTGGGACATTAGTGGGAAGATACCTAGAAGGCTTTTTCATTGACCGGAGGTTAGTAAAAAAGGGATGCTGTTGAGCTTTATTACCTGCACAGTCCAGGCATTCTTCAATTGTTTTTGCTGTGAACTTTTGGCCCAAAATGGTCTTGAAGTCATTAAGAAAGTTGATCGATCCAAGAGGCGACTCCAGAGTTATTTTATCTGCGAATAAAACAAATATGAAAAAAATGGATATAGCTGTATTAGCACAAGTGTAAAAATGTAAATACACTGCCAATGCAACACAACTACTGCAGAATGTGAATGCTTGTCTTTCCCTATTTTCCCAGGGAATGCTTAATTCTTGTCATTAGCCATGTGACAGAAGGTGAGGGCCCTGATAGGTCAAAACATTTTGCTGTCATATGCAAACGGTTCTTTGTTGGCTTTATATGCTTAAAGGTTTTGCGGTGACTATAAGATGTTAGAGTATGCATTTAATTTATAGTCCAATTGGAACTGATTTCACTTGCCTCTTACTTACAGAAGTGCCAGCGTTTCTGAACGCCTTTACAGGTCACCACCACAGCTTATATTTCTAACTTTTGAACCCTGGCGTTTCCCAGTATATTATGTTCAATCTGTAATTTTGTTCATGTAATTTTAAATGGGAGCGGCATTTCCTGCACAACACCTGCGAGGGTTAATCATATCACTGGATGGCGTTCAAAATAAGCATGTAATAGAACCTGTGGAAAATCACATAAAGTGGACCAATACTCAAAGTCTGAAAGGACCACATTAAGAGACTGTGTCGGGTAAACAACATGGAGAATTATAGGGGGGCTGTCACATAATGTCCTTTCCTACTTGAAATTCCCGTCTGTACCACAGTGCTATGGTGGGGTACATAGAGGATTTTCAATGTGTGTTTAACCTTTCTCAATTTTTTTAAACACTGGCAGGCTGAAGGTCCACCTTTAGACACATGGCCTCTGTTTTCTAGCAATGGACCCTTTTATGGTTGATCTGGTTAGTGAAGGATGGCAGGGTTATACTAGGAAGGTGGTTGGTGGTTTGAGCAAAGGAAACCATTCTAAAAGACGAAGTTGTGGTTTCACGTAATCATTTATATAGTGTATCAGTAGATATCTCCCTGGTTCTGATCATATTTCAGCACTGTCCACTTGGCAGCTTTAACAGGAGAGGTAGGCCAGACATGAGCCAAATACTATAAGCCCTGGCCATACCGCAATGCATAGAAATCCCACGAGGAAGAACAAAAAGTCGAAGTAGAATTGTGAAAATCAGACAACAAAAATAAAAACTGGAGTCCGAAAGTTATCTAACCAGAGCGGTTAAGGAACCAAAAGCCCTCCCAGCTAGGTATAGTAGTACCTACGATGGTTTGGTTTACTTAACACACAGATGTATGTATGGTTAAAACAACCGCCACTAGGCCTTTAACACATACTGACCTTCGTGTACAGAATGAACCAAGCTCAGTAGATAGTTGCTGGTTTGCTGAAGCAGGACATTGTTGTCTCCTTCATATGTGCAGTTTGGATCGTTGTCATTCCGGATGTCTCCTAATCTGTTCACTGTAAGCAATGGATATGAAAGTCTGAGCACCTTCGCACACATTCAAGTCAAAAATCCTTGATGGTTCAGTGATTTACAGTCATTTAGGCAATTAAAAATGTATTAAATAACAAAAAATGATGCTTGAAATGTCTAAATATACAATAACATTACATTACATGATGACTGAACAACTATGATGTAAAATTGTTATACATTTTATTTTTGTAGCTATTATGAGTTATTTGACCCTTCCAAAGAAACAGACAACACACAGAAATTATAAATGATTAGAAATAATAAAACACAAGCTGTAGTATATGTACTTTTAATAAATAAAACTGATTTTACTAAAATATGCAAGAAAAAAATACCCTATAAGCACACAAACTTTATGTGGACAAAAATAGATGAAATGCTTCATAGTGAGAATTTCAAAAACTAAACAGCACCTCAACTAATAATTACCAGGACCCATGCCACCCCCCCCCCGAGCAGTCCAAAACAGAGCCAAACTGACCTGAACTGCCCCCCTAACAGAGCCAGGAAAACAGCGGGGCCACATAATGCAGGAAGAGCTCCAGGCAAGGTAAGGGTGTATGCGAGGAGTGAGATGTGATGTGTGGTGTTTTAAACCACATATAAAAATATAACTCAAAAAGGTTCGTCTACATTTAACAGATATTTAATAAGAGACAAAAACACAGTAACATACAATAAATGAGTGACAGCCCAACATACAATGCAACACTTTTCCAAGACTAACCTGCAACCTAAAGGTCCAACATAACCCAGCACACCACCGATTACCCCATCCACGCAGGATGGTGGGCAGAGAGAGACTGAACTAAGATTTTGCATTCAACAGGCATATTGAATCACTGTAGGTGTGCCCTCGTTAACAAATCAAAAGACATGTAATACAGGAAGAGTTCAACTGGCTAAAACATTGACCACAATACTTATGTCACCACATGATGGAGTGAGTAATGTTTAGTGTGTATATGTGCCTGCGTGTATGTGACCAATTCCTTGGCCATTAACTAAGCAGATACTTTATACAAAATATTGCAGACTTGTTTTCCCAAAATGTGTACTTCACATGGTACTTTTGCTAGGTTTTTGTTTAACGAAAGATAAACCGCAGTGTTTCGGCTCTAATCATTTATTGGCCGTATCCCTAGATGACTCTGGGGAATTACAATCGTTTCTGCTTTCATAGTAATTCCATTTTTGTACACTTACTGGCTAGATATCCATGACCCCCGCAAGCTTCTCGGCATTCTTGTGTCCCTTGCTGTGCAGTCCAGGATGCCAAAGGTTTACCGGCAGAAGACAAGGCGTGGATTTCCTTGCCAAGTTCGGCCTTAAGAAGAAAGATAGATAACAGATCTGTAAATGTGAAAAAGTATTCTGCTTGGCTCTTCTGCAAACAGTTATTTGATTATCGCTATTCTTAATACCAGCTACTAAAATTAGAAATGCTAGTATAAATTGAGGAAAAACTCATTAAGGTTTCTAGTAAAGAAAAGTGAGGGGCGGAAGCCCAATTCTACAAAGCTGAAGAAACATTTCAGCCCCTTACTAAGATTTGCAAAGCGTTTCTCTGTTTGGTTAAAATCGAATCACAATAGAGATGCCATTCAAACGCCAGATAACAAACGCTGAGACCATGGAGCCATTATAATGTGGTGTTCTAGCGCACAGTTAAGAATGCCCGGTAATACATATGGAAACCAATGGAATATTGCGTTGCAGAATCCATAAAAGGGTTACATTTTACAAGGAAACTATGGATTTGCCCCATTCCCACCGCCCAGCTCAGCTGAACACATCTCCTGCTTGTCAAAGCACATGCATGGGACACTCACCACCGTCCAACTCCAGCGCTGACTCACATGACAGTTCCAAGGGGTCTAGCAAGACCCCGCATTTGTACATGTCCCCCCCTCGCTGATTATTTTTCCTTGCTACTGATTGACTAATTTAAACAGCTATGGAGACTGGACCACAAAGGGGGCGCTTTGCTCAGCAACCCTGCAGCTGCACCTTCTCCTTTAAGGGAAGTACTTTATTTCCTACAGGTTCAAGACTTACAAAGCACTTAAACACATTCTTCATTGTTGGGTCCCTTTAATTGATTTATAGGCACTGCTCCCTCTAGAAGGGTCCAGTGAAAGGCACCACAGACCTCTTTGTACTGTCTTCTCTAAAACCAATGGAGCCAACTTGGACCCAACCTATTGTTCGTTTTATTTTTCATATCAGAAGCATGTATAAGTATGAAGAATCTATTCCCATGCCTCTCATAGGCAATAAAGTGCATGATGTTTGGAGTCTATAGCTCATTTTATTATAGTTTTATTGGTAATATCAGTTTAAAATATAAACATATCAGTCAGAAAACTCTGTTTTGGCTTAAACTGTAGAAAGTAATTTCATGACCTTCTTCCAATTAGAAAGCTTTGCACGCTGTGCTTATTAGACTGTCTGGTAATTCCTGTAATTATTAATAGAACAAATATCCAAACTAAAAAAAATAGAAAAATATTGCCAGAACACTCAACGCCACTTGGAAGATTTTTTTTCTTTTATTCTATTCCGAGTAAAGTATTCATTCAGTTTTCTGTATTTTAATTTAATTTTTGCTTTCATTTACACATTTAACAATGTTGTTGTTTTAAGCCCTCAGCTCCATTTGATGATATAAATAAACAATATTCCTCAAAATGTCTGAAATTATAACCTTTTTTGGTAATTACACAGGAAACAGTCTAATTTTAAAGCAAAAGATGTCCATAGAAAATCACACAGGCCATTAAGAAGCCACACCATGGAACTTCTCCTGCCTGCCATGAGAGCTAAGAGGGATTGGGCGCTAGGTGGAGATGAAGACACAAAGAATTGGGCAGAAGCAATTTTCTCTGCTCGCTTCCTTATATGAAGGACTCTAGCGGAGATAAGCCTGGCCTAAGGGACAAATCCAGCCTTAAAAGGAGCGCTCAAGCCCTATTTTCATGTTAAATACATATTGGAGTCCATTTTCATGCCCCATTGTCTACGCAATGGGAGTAGCAGCAGCCAATCACACGCATGCTATCTGAACCGACCGCGCAATGATCACTTCAAAGCGGCGCTAATATAGCTGCAATGCTGGCATTGACAACCGATAGCTCCATGAATTATTCTCACCAAATCTATACAGAATTACACTTCAGGCCCCCGGGAATAAAATAATCTTTTATAAACACTAAATCGCTAAAGCTGATTTGTAAAAGTGGCATCAGAAAAAGACTGGCTTGGAAATGGGGAGCATTTGGTCAAATTGGATAGGCGTAAGAGTATATGGGCCTACCAGCATCAAAAAGCAATGAACTATGATGGGGATAATATTTTACTTCACAATTAATCGATTAACATGGGAGATGTCATGATCAGCCTTCTTGTGCAAGCAAAGTGGCAAAATACACTTATTACTAATTATTAATATAAGTAAGTAGCCCTAACGCAAGTATCAGGAATCTTAAGGGAGCAATGTATATACAGCACATAAAATGTATATAAATATATACAAAAATTCACATACATTATACCCCCCCACACACACACTTTGTATTCTCCACTGAAATGAGAAGAGCAATAACCCCTTGCAAACGGAAAATTCCCTTTGACCTTATAGAGCTGATTTATTACAGCTTCTTAAGTCTAGACATTTGGTTGCGGAGAAATATCAAAAATAAATCATCTTTCATCCACTGAACTTTGAAAAATATAAACCCGACCACAGAAATCTTCAGACAGAATTGGCTTTTTTACAAACAGAAGTGAATTGCCGCTGACATCACTAATATTACTCGAAATAGCATCAATTCTGCACAATTTTTCCATCATACATGCATTTTTTTTGTTGGGTTGAGCCGTTTTAAAAAAAAAAAAAAAAAAATACAAGTTGAACACTGCTAACAAAAGCTGACAGTAGATAAAAAAAGTGCCTATAGGTTTATGTGAAACTCTGATTTACTGAATACACATATATTATGTTTGTCAAAACTCTATACGAGTAAATAAATGCCTTAATATGAATCTCACTGACTAGGGACAGGCAAAACATGCAGAAAATGGCAAATCCAGCCTTCTTTGGGAATTGCAATTGTAGCACATCCTAGTGCCGCATTGCATTAAAAAACAGGGGAAGCGTCCCAAAGCCCTTCGGTGGATGCACAGACCTCCAGGCTATGGAGCCCCCGAAGGTAAGCCTTGCCCCAGGGCAGTTACTTCTTTTGCTATGCGTTAAAGATGGCTCTCGTAGGAAACAAGGAAAATTTCATAAACAATTTTAACAACTTTCATGAATTATGTTTTTGGAATCCAGTGCCAAAGACCCATTATCAGAGAGCTCTACTATGTTAAATAACCAGGAATCGTGTTATTGCACAAAGATGGCAATACTGCTGCTGGGGCAACAAAGCCTTTTCCACCTATTTGTGTCGCATGAATGCAGACTACAGACTAAACATCTGAGAAAATAGTGAGAAAAAAATGTTATTTCTAGGCAGAGTTTGGGTATCTCTAGTTTATTTCTACAATTATATCTAAAGCTATTTATCTACATTTTGTGACAAAAGTCTTATTTCCAGCAGAGTTGGTGTGACAGAACCTTTAAGTTACTAGAAACCCAATATATTTTTTTTGTTTTGTTACTTTACCTGTCTCTGGCTTTTGTCCTTCATTAGAATACCAGCATGAAGCTCGATTAAATTCATAAAGAAGATTTTCGAAAAATGGTCAAGTGCATAGGTGGCAGCCAGGTAAGGGATCAGACGCCATTGCTGAGAAAAAAAAACAAACAAAAATATAGCTGAGGCTGAGTGCCTGAGTTATCCGAAATTCTGTGGTTTATCCCCAACTACAGAATCAACTCTAAGTTTAGTAAATGACAAAATGATGCATAAGTTGCTGAATATGTGAATATATTTCAGTGTCACACACAAAAAATGGTAGGAACAAAGAGTGACTCATTTTATTATAAAAGGGCAAAATAACTAAATAATAAGTACACACAAAACAAATCAAAAAGACAACCTGCAGCTGGTATTCAAGGACGGGTATTTCCTCCTTTTCAGTCGGTCCAAACTGACGGCGTGTGGCGGAAAATCGAATGGCTATGGATATTGCAAGCTTCAGGTTTACTACCGCCATCCCAATAATAGAAACTCTACCACTAGACAAGGTTCCAAGAGACGCACCCAGACGCTGCTTGGGATCCTACAAGAATAATGCAGCAAACATTTGGTTTTGTACTTGACTCTAAGTGGAAAAAGTAATGAGAGAATAATATTGTTGTAGACCCTAAAAACCACTCCAAGGCACAGTCCTGTGACAGAAGTCATGGCTTCATTCAAAGAAATACAAGGGAACATGGTGAAGACAGATTTTAAGATTATTATACCTACTTTGTTCCCGGTCATGGTATCACAAGCCTATTATGGTTCACAGACACTGTTAACATTAAGTGGAAGCAAAAGCATATTGCTAAAACAGCACCACACAACCTCATAAATAGCCCATCCATGTTTATAGTTTGCGGGAATGGACAGGAGAGAGAGAAAAAAATAAAGATGGCGCCGGCAGTCATACCTTGTATTTACTTGTGTAGGCCCCAGAAGATGTAATGTCACCAGTTTGGTTCAGGAGGTTTTCCTGGGGAATTCGGACATTGTAGAACATGGCAAATCTGTTAATTGCAAACAAATTCTAAGAACAATTCCTTCTAACAGAAATATTTAACAACCATATATAATCTTAGTTGTAACTTAAGTGTATATGTCAGCCCCTTGACCATTCAGATCTGTGCTAATTCAAACAAATCCCTCGATATTTTTGTCGTTAAAGTATTCCCAAATGTTTATCTGTTATACGGAGTAATTTATCTTCTATCATAATCCTTGCATGCTCTCAAGCTCCATCTATTCCTTACTTGTTTTAACCCAACCTTTAACTAAGAAGTTGATTACCAACATTGATTAACATCCTTAGCAGACAACTTCAGAGGGTCTTATTTGGATAGTTAGTAACTCAATGGGAATTCACCCAAGGCAGGCCCAACTTCAGCAGGATCCCGTCATAGTTACAGTCTACAATCTTGGGACGAGAGACACAAACAATGGGCAAGTAACAGCTTAGTGGTTCACACAAGGTAGATCCCTCAACATTATTAAAGTTGTACATTTCTCACAAACATATGGTTGAAAGCCCTCACATGCCACTAGGACTTCTATATACCTTGTGAGGGGTTTTAACATCCATGTACGGATTCCCTCAAACCCAGTGAACATAACTCCAGTTTGACCTGTAGCCTCCTGGTGAAGATCTGCTTCCCCAAGGTCTCTAGGTCACTTTCCACTTTCTCCGGGCAGGGGAGCTGTGTTAGGGCATACTCAATCCCTGCCTACTTAACACTTTACGAAAGTAGCCCACCCATATGTGCAGCTAGCCAAACCTCGTGCACAATTAGCCATGCCCCCACTGACCACTGCCACTGCCCCTTGCAAAGCCACTTCCAAAGAAATACCGCCCCCGATGCTGTATGATCAGAATCGGTTATGTCAGTACTAAACAAGGCTTTTTGGCCATACATTTATCATAGGATTTCCGACTTGCTTGTATTCTTCCTAATTCATGATCTCCCAGACTTGAAGCTTTCCATAATTGAAGTTTGAAACCCCCCTTTGCTTCAGCAAACTTCTGAAAGTTTTTATAACTTGGAACCCCACCTAAATACATATCAAACAAAAATAATAAAAAAAGCCCATATATACTGTTAACTTGGAAATTTTTCTCTAAACACTTTGAATGAGAAGTGCAATCTTCCTTCAGGCAGCAGTCCTTCATTTTTCCAAAACAATATCATTCTTATAAATAATTTTACTATTTAAGGATTTGTTTTAAAAAGCTTACACTTCAAATTTCTAAATACTGGCTAAAACTGCACAGCGTGATTATCCATATAACTAGAAGTACAGTGCACTATTATTAAAGTAATATTAATTATAATAAAAAGGTTGGACGCTCACAGCTGAAATTTATTTCCATCTTTCATTTATTACTTTGTTTTAACTTGGCATTCAAGGGCAGAAAATGTTAGTCAAATATTTACAACAATCATAAATATTTATGCAGCCTCCAAAAGTAATGAAACCCTGCGTAAATAATGTTAAACCGGCTCAGAGAACTTTATATATTAGGAAGTTGGATACTTGACAAACCATAAAGAGATCCAATGTTGACTTGTGTTTCTTGAACTCCGCTCTCTAGTAAGTTTGATTTCTTTTGCTCGCAATGTAAACTCCAATAATAGAATTCCTTGAAGCAGAATAAACTATGGAACATTTCTGGATTAAATGATACACGCGCTACGGACATTGTTTCCATAAATATCTGGGAAAGTGAGAGAAACTACGACGTTGACGGCAAATAAGTGTGTGGTCTATCTTGTTTATTTGTCATCCACAAAGTTTATCCGTCCTCTTGCTCATGCAACTCACTCACAGCGAGTGAGAATGTATGTGTGTCTGTTGGAATGAGTACTTGTTAGGGTAAGTGTGTGTGTGTTACATACATGGGGGGGCTGGAGGGCCATAAGATTTTACATGTCGCCTAGGCAAGAATGTGTCAGTATTACATCGGCCACTTAGATGTAAATATTTCCAAAGTAATTACAGCAATTGCTAAACAAGTAAATTAGTTTTATTGATTACCTTTCAAATATGCTACAAGTGCATCCACAGTCATGGATTAAATAACCATTTCACTTTTTTGGTGCACAGGAATGAATACTAATTGCGAACCTTTGTTACAGTGACACGATTATACAAAATCTCTACTTTGTACTGAACTGGTCTTTAATTGCAAAGTATTTAAAAGCACCATTTTAAGAGCCCATGGCTCATCTGTAATGATCATAACCTGTGTGACTTTTAATGTGCAAGAATGAATACATTCCGCTACTCTGTTAAACGGAAGATGTCCCCATTAACCCCCAAGAGCTGTGTGTATTATTGTGTGTTAATGCTATTGTCAAGTTTAATATCATTGCTAAAAAAAAAAAGTCACTGTCCCCTGTTGTAACATCACTACACAATATGCTGGAGCTATATAAATACATGTAATGTTAAGCAAGGGTTAAACTAGGGGATTATTGGGAATATAAACTAAAATTTACTGCGACCCCGAGTCTGAACCCTACACCAAGAAGACAGTAAATAAACAAAAGTCAGACTGCAAAGAAACCCGTGGAGACTCAAATAAATAGAGCCGTAGAATTCACAGGAAACCTCGTCCACCAAGTATCTTGTCAGCTCTTTGAAATTACTGGAAAACATTACTTTATAGAACACATTGATTATATATATATATATATATATATATATAATAAATGTGTGTATACATATATATATATATGTATATATATATATATTATATATATATATATATAAACTGGTGTTTTCACTATGGAATGGTCCAATCAGCAAGATAATTCTGCTTGTTACTCAGTTAACAAGAGTACTTTTCAATCTCTGAACCAAAACTCCAGTTTCTAACCTTCATCATATCTACAGATATGTCAGATCAGTGACAAATACATTGAAGTCCTTTCCAATGACTTCTTCAGCTTCCATGTCCTCGGGTGCGTCTCAGATAAAGTAATGTGGGCCAAGACTCGGCCATCATCATCATGCAGGAATGAAAAGCACGTTCACACCCTCTCCTCGCTTAAATATACTACTGAAGGGAAAGGTCCACCAAAATAATACTTTTTTGGAAATCTAAAAACATTCAGATTCATCAGAACATCAGTCACTTTTTACCCCTTTGGTCACCTGGTAAACTAAGTTTTACTAGTTTATAATATATATATATATATATATATAATGGCCCACATATATATAAGGCAGAGAACTTTAGGACAATCTTCCTTGGATGTAGTTGTTTGAAGGTTCCAAAAAGTTTATTTTTGTGCATCCAGAACAAAATACAGCTGGCTGTTTAGATGCTATTTCAATGCAGTTTGGGTTGCTTTGGGTGGGCATAAATCTGTGCTGGATGGGCCATTCCAACGTTTTTTTTATGTTTGGACTGGCTTGTTGGGCTATGTAGGCTAAATATTACTAGACCTCTCCTGATTCTAGTGCACGTTAAAAATTCTAACGCTACCAACAATACTTTCAATGTCACCATCACCCACTTTAAAAGAGATACTGAAAAATATTGGTGGAATTAATGTTACTATCTCTTGATTAGTATCGTATTATCCTTTCAAAATGCAAATACGTTTAAATAAAAAAAAAGAGCGATGTGGAAACAGTGTGTGACTGCAACAAGAAGCAAACGCACTTCTCCCGTCAGTATTCTGTACACGATCATGGAAGATCCGTCAGAGTTATTCAAGTTTTAATGACTCGCTTGTCACTTGCCGCAGAGACATAAGGTCCAACAAAGCATAACCGGTGATTTATGTACTCTACAATATGGTCTTCAAAGTGTCCTGTTTGCAAAATATGTGGCACTAAGGACACCTAGTGGTACAAATCACATTACAGCAAAAAGGCAAAGTGTGAATTTTTTGCTCTTTCAAGCATAAAACATTTCTGCACAGCACTGAAGGACAAAGGGAGAATATTTCATAGTCCGAGAAAAGCATTTACAATATCCCTGGCGCCAGTAGCAATGGGACCACCTATCTGCTCACGACTAGCCCCTGGATTTATCTTTGAATTCAGCCGGACACCAGGGTACCCATCCCAAAATCAGCGTGCTAGGCGGACATAGGAAGGTGAGGGACCTAGTGATGGAAGTTAGTGCCAGCTTTTCTGACTGACCACTAAAGGTCTACATTAATATCACTCACCCATTGTCTAAACCATTCTGTCCGAGTTTCTTTCCAATGTCACCCACCATCACTCCTGGCATGGGAAGAAGAGTTTTTGGGTCACGGATCTATGCAAAAATGTTTAAAAGAAGAAATATTTACTAAAATCATTAAGCATTAGTTATTACTAACTAACAAACACAGGACACTATAGAAACACATAATTTACTGATGATTTTTTATAAAACCAGAACTTTTTGTAAACTTGGTGCAGCACAGACACATTTATGGACTTCTACAAGCCAGAAAATGTATTGGGTGCCCAAAGTCTGACGTCTCTGGGTGATGAGGAAAGGGGCAAATGCATAGGGGAGGATTCTGCAGAATCCCCTATACATTTGGAAGGGGGACATAACTTGAAAATGTGTTAACCCCTTAATGACAAAGCCCGTAGATGTACGGGCTCAAAATGCATTGTTATAAAATGGGTTTAGGGACCGCCCATTGTCCTTAAGGAGTTAATATGCATTATAGTGCATTTGGTGGTTGAAGTGCCCCTTTAAATGATGATCTAAGTATTGAACCTTTATATCGCCAGACCATATTACTGTCAATCACTGATAAGTAAGGAGAAATGAAATAAAAACACATGAAATACATATTTAGAATGTCTATTTTATACAGTCTTCATTTTACTAAGAAAATTACAGCTTTCAATGTGTGCATTTGCTACTATTGAGTTTTTATAAAGAAGTAAATGATGGACCTAGGGTGGCAAGGACAGAAATAATGACGATTCTCCATAATGCAGGAATCAGAATAACAAAACCAGAAAAAGACACTACTCTAATATGCACTAACATTTTAAAGCTATGAATGATAATAATAAAATCTAGCCATGTAATAAGGATAATATCAGTTAATTATCCACATGTGTATTGCGTGTTCTCAAACATAACTTCCACCTGGATTTTAAGGGCGGCTAATTGAAGCTACTCTTTGTAGCTACGAAACATGCTGTGATGTTTGATAAAACGGCAATTATATTTTAGACTAATTACGTTTGATTTTTACATTCCAAATGGCTATCCAAGAAAGAAATCATGGCAACCCCCCCCCCCCTTCAAAAAAATAACAAAGCCTCTGTTTAGTTTAAATTTGGAAATATTTATATATATTTCTACTAGACTGGTCCTTGTGCCACTCAGATTTGTTCTTTCCTCTCAGCTGATCAAAAAGATCAAAGTGATTCTTGGCACTGTGAAAAAGCTATAAGAGGTAGATGGACGCGTATTCTGGGTTCTCGTGTCCTCTCGCAACAGGACAGACATCAGTAAGTGAACACAAAAAACAATATGATTAAAGGGACAGTAGATTGAGAAATAACCCATATAGCAGGAGTGATCCAAAAAACAGGAACCCTCATTTTGTAGCAAATCGAAGTATTTTTAATGCAAAAAGATTTTAAAAAATGTTACAATAACCGCTCAGTGTCCTGGCATGTTAAGCACGGTAACTTAAACAGATGGTGTTCCATGGTTATATAGGCTGAAAAAAGACATGTTAGCTTTTGCGACTTTAAAAAGATCCCACTGAAGTCACAAAACCTAACATGACTCTTTAAGTCAAAAGACATGGACCTTTGACTTAAAGCTCCTTCTTTTAGATACGGCTATATCAATTTCTCTTAAGCAAGACTAGACAAATCATAGCAGCCATATGGCCATGAATTTTATTCCTAGTCAATACATTGCCGTGCATTGTTAATTTTCATGGGCAAATGCTCTTTCCCAATGCTACATAGATTTGTCCGTTCCTATCTTGAAATGCATGAACATAATACAGTAACGTGTAGGGAGCTTGTTTTATGTGACAATGGGATAGAATGAATCTGTACAAAATTCTTAAATAATATATGAAGATTTTCAGGAAAAATAAATTCTACACATGGGAGATTGTTCTTTTCTATAACAGTAGAAGTAAAATATGGTGGCACCTTGAGAACCAGAGACTTGTCTCCTACATGTAATGCATTACATTTATTTAACTAGTGCCAATATATTCCTGAGGTTTGTTACAATAGGGTACATTGGAAATATTTAACAAAAAATAGACAAAAAGTAGACACTAACATTAACTCACGTTAAAGCATACAAGTACAAAAGAAGTAAAAAAAAAGTTGCTTTTACAAACAAACAAATTGCTGTAGACAAATCTAACTTTAGACACTGATCGGTAAGGAGAAATTAAATAAAAACATGAGAATATATATAATAAACAATTCTTTTTTGCATATTAACAAACAGATAGGTTTCACTTTTTCGCCTGTGAAAATAAAGTTCTGCTCACCTGCACAACAAAGGAATGTAAACCATGACAATGTCCATCCGAGGTGTACAGCTGCGCATACACAACCGCATGTGTGGCGTTCTTCCCCATGTTACCAACCCAGAACTTGGCAGCCTCGAAATCCGGAGTATTTAACACAAATTCCTATAGTAGGGATAAAAAGGGTTAAAAGGAAATTCTGTGCCATTCTTTATTGCTTCTGTGCTCAAGTATAACTTATGTCCTTCACACGCAAATGTATTCAATTTTAAAGAGACCATGCTTTGAATTTGTTTTATTAAATTTATTTCTATATTTATAAAAGGGGGGGGGCACAAAATGTGTGAAAAGTAAAGATTGTTAGGCACTAGATTCTGCAAAAATGGGCGGTCGAGGCCTGGTAGACACCTGGGGGGTATTCATGAACGGGGTGTCAACTTATCCCATGCAGCAGATTATGGAATAGCTTTTTAATAACATTATATATGAAAATATATATATATTATATATATATACACACACTGTGTATATATCCTATTCTATGTTTCTACCTTTCCATTGACCTAGCCAAATTATTAAGGTACCGGCGAATCATTTTTACTAAGTACCCTGGATAAATAATATAGGTCGGAAAGAAAAATATATAAGGAAATCGTAGCAAAGAACAATAACCTCGATCAGTTAGTAAATAATTTCCATTTCATACCTTAATAGATGCATCAAAGGTTGCAGATGTTCGGATAGCCTTGGTATTGCTCCCGTGACTGAGTTCAGTCAATGCAAAACATCCAAAAATCTACATTGAATAAAGAAACTTTATTTCCCCGGTTCTTTTAAGTTTGGTAAGATCCCACAATGAATTCCATCTTTAGTATAGACCGAGACTGTCTAGCTACAAGGTCACATGCCTAACCCATAGGGGCAACTTATATCAAAAATGTTTTGGTTTTTTTTTGTTTTTTTTTCAGAAGTAATTTTTTTTTATTTTGTTGGTATAATAGATGAGTTCCAAAGGAGCGTCAAATACAGGCATAACGGAAAGAATACAGGATAGAGAATTATACAGAGCATCCCATATAAACTTAATACATAAGTGAAGTAACATGAAAGAGCCCCCGCCGAGACAGTGGGCTGCATCACAACAAGAGATGTGGATGATCAAAATGTTTTTAACTGTGGTGGTAGTATACTATAAAAAATAAGTATGTATGTATGTATTTTAATGCATATAGAATGCCAAAAAAAATTTCATAGAATATTCGTGTTACAGGAAGATCAGGCTTCCTTTCTGGGTTTTTTCCCACTAATCACAGTCAAGGGTGAGTTAAAGAACTAACCTCCATATTTTTGGTTTGATTGAGAAATGCTTGATGCCGCTCAGAGCCGCCATTCCCAACAGCACCACTAAATACCTGGAAAAAACCAAAGTGAAACTCGCACAGTGTAAAGCATCTAAACCAAGCTCTGAGCAAAAAAAATAAAAAAATTCTATTTTAACTTGAATGAAGGTTTTACCACTGTTTGTACATCTTTATTTAGGGTAGGGATAATGCTTTCCTTTCCATGTCTACAAAGTGTATATGGTTTTACACAGCATTGTGCTTTACATATCACCAATAACAAATTATATCATCAGTGGTGTCACTAATGACATCATAGCAGATCTTGCTAATACTGTACGTTATCAGTGAAGGATAAAAACAAATTCTCTACCAGCACTGTGCATGTCAACAGCCTTACATGTCGGAGTATTACCAATAAATACTTATTATTACTGAACATATACACAGAATGATATACAATGTTGATTTGTTTGAATGGGGAAACATAATAACATAACATAAATTGTGCAAGACTTATATTTATGCCAGAAATTATCCTTAAATGCCTAACATGGAAGTCTTTTACCTGAGTATTTAGGAAATATTTAGCGCCAAGGGACCAATCGTACATGCCCAAGCAGTTTATGAGGAACAGAAGCTTTAGTGGCTTCTCCATGGTCTCCTGAAAAGTCAAGAAGTCGTATTCAAAAATCCTCTTGCATCTCCGAAATGTTAGCTCCCGATACTTCTCCAAGGGCAGGTCTTCCCCGGGTTGTCGGTAGAAAAGTGGGTCATTTTCAAGGGCGGAAAAGATTTTTTTCTGTATATGATATAACAAATAGGCATAAAAATTTTTTGTAAAAGGAGAACTTACATAAAAACCAATTTTAGAGCAAAGTGGTCATCTTGTTTAAAAATATTTACACTGGAAAAAATAGAGGTCAAAGTATGCCACTTCCATTTGGTTCTAGATAACTCTCCCAAAAGACATTAAGGCTAGTTCAACCTGGCAGGAACACGGCATTCACCATCGTCCATCCTGAGGGTCAATAGATATGGCTCAGGGAGAGCTTGATTACCAAAGTCCAAAATATATAAATGTATATATCAGTTTTCCTGGAAAACTTCAAATTAAATGAGAATGACATGATTAACCTGATGATTTATTTTGTGAGGATTGCAGAAAGGGTGAGAGTTGGGTTGTAAAGAGGTTCAGATATTAATACCGAATTAATTAATTCAACAGAAACCGCACCACCATGTTTCTGTCATGCTGGTTTTGGAATAATGATATTTTGTGTGCCTCCATTGCCTAATGTATGTATTTAATATCAGCTGAAATATATTTACATTCTACTCCATATATATGATATAGACTATCGCAAAGGTTTATGGATTCCATGTGATGGACCATGATGTCATGGTCCCCAATGCATTTGTCCCACTCCTACTATATGTAACACTTAGATGGAGCTCACTTTAATCACAATAAACATTAAATGTCACTTCCATGTTGAAATCCACAACAGAGAATATAAAGTTAAATGTCACGATATAGAAGGCCACATAATTATAGAGTACTTTAGTCTATTTTTAAACCTAACTGCCAATATTTACTATGTCCTAAAACATCTTAGTAGAACTATTTGCCATAAAATATATTATATTTCATTATATGGGAAAGCCAAGATCTATCCCAATTTACCTTAAACAAGATAAGATCTTCATCCTCCAAAAACATCACCATCTCCTTCCAACTGAAAGAAGCCTTTCTCCGGTATTCAGAGAGCGGCCCACGAGGCAGGTCTGGCAGCAGAACATCAGCAGGGCTCTGTTCATGTCCAGCAGCTGATCTCGGAGAGTACATGGCAAAGAAATGGCCCAGGCACCTGGACGCACAAGTTATATTTCAGTATAACATGAAATATCAAAATGTATACAGTCATACAAGGTGAAAATGCAAACAAAATCTCAACCAGCAACCTTTGATTGTGTGTTTAAAAAGCATTGTGTAAGCTCAAGAAAAATGGTCCTGGGTCAAATCCAAGTGCATGGTGGTCTAGCATTATAAGTTAATAGTTTTAACAGCTGATATTTAAAAGGAAACTCCAGTGTCCCAGGGAACAGAATGTCCCCTCAGTGTTCCAACGTTTGGTGCCATTGATTGGTTGCTTGAAATTAACGGGTGAGCTTTCTTTGCATGGATAGGGGGTCTCATTATACCCCCAAACATATTGTTTGCTGAGCCATTGATGGACCTGACTGGTGGTCAGTATCATCTCCTTCAATGCAAAGAACTGTGGGTCAGGAAAGGGTCAAATATATATGGGTATTCGCCACAATCCTCACACATACACCATGTATTTGCAGGAGGGGTCTGTCAGCCATCTTACAAATTAAAGTACATATGATTGTTAGTGTTCCTTTGAATTAGTACTTCAGCTCTAATTTCATGAATGGTCTCTCATGCGTTTTACTGCATGAATAACAGTGAAGGCATTCTTTAGTTAGAAAGCGTCTTCTGTCTCAACTCCTCCCCCTGGCTGCCTCTTCTGTAAGCAGGAAGCATTCTTATGTACACTTCTTGTCAGCACCGGATGATCAACAATATGTCATCTACGGAATGTGGAAGCAACATTGTGCTTGATTTAAAACCAGTAGTGGCCACAACTAGCCATTTCCAACTTAGACAGCTGGTTTCAATCGGTCCTTGATCTTCTCCTAGATTAACTTTGTCTATCTCATTAATATTTAAATTCTAGCACTTCTGCTGTGAGTGATCTAGATGTGCCAAGGAAGGAGGTGTTAATGGGACAGCGGGAACGGGGCAGACACAGTAAAGACCTCAACTGAAGCTTCCACATGGCCACCTTGCAACATACTGGAGAAGAGCTCTGCAATATGACGTAAGGTAGGGTAGGTAGTTCTGTCTGGCCTCTAACCGCCACTCGTAAATATGTTTGTATATCACTTAATTCATGCGCTTTTGAGTAGGACAGTTTGTTAACACGATGGTGTGGTATAGATTAGTCCACTCAAAAGGATTCACTGGTCCCATACCAAAAGGTCCAATGTTTTACTGTACAGAATACAGAGCCATTCTGGGTAACGATGTAAAATGAAGACTAATGATCACTATTTGAAACAAGCGCTTGCAGATCACAAGTGTTTCCCTTTACTGTTTACCTAATCAGTTGCTTTTTGATGTTTGGTAAAGGACTCTGCCCTTAGTCTTTAAATTACCATAGAAATAATGCGCCTCTGGCAACATTCAATCAGAGACTGATTCAAACAGTTGGTTTTTTTCATAGCCTGTATCAAAAATTTGTCAATTACTCAAAATAAAATGTTACAAGATGACATCTGAGTCATCTTAATATATAAATCAGTCATGTAAATCATCAGGCTTAGACAAAAATTGCAGATTTGATTTTTTTTAAATGATCAAGTCTAAGAAGAGAGATTTAAAGGAACCCAGATGCATAGATGCACAGAAAGCTTTTTTTCAAACAAAAGTTGCAGTCTTTAGTAAATGTTTTGAAAATTTGTGAAAGTAAGGAAATTTTGATAAATCCACTTTTTCCTCTGACTGTGCCCTCTTCAAATGTAGCTTGGTAAACCTAAATCAATCCAATTTTAACAGGAGGTTAGGAAAAGTAAAAAAAGTAAAAATAAACATACTTCAAGCCAAATATATAATTATTATACTCAAATCCAGCATATACATACCACAAATCCTATAAACACCTATTCAGGTATAATTGAGGATGCACTACATAATGCTTACCCATCACTACATTAAAATCTGTACTTATATGTTCCTTAGGCAAGTGCCTCCACTGTAGTATATGTGTGTATATATATATATATATATATATATAATTAATATACACACACCAGGCGACTGGGACGCAGATGTAATTTAAAAAGCGGTCTTATCAACACAGCATAAAAAAAGTTTCTTTGGTTGGTATGATAGCACAGGTTTTTAAACATGATGTCTGAATATATTCTTTAACACAGCCCCAATACTTATCAAGGTAATTTTTTTATCTTAAAATGGCGCGCAATATGCTGTTAATAATGTTATTTAATCTGCTAATTTAATACAAAGACATTGTATAGTTAATAAAAGACTGTAAACAATTGTTTTTTTAGCTCTTACCTCCTATATACAACCTACGAGAGTTAAACTTTTCCATTTCTTGTAAGCTTGTGAGCAGAGCCCTCCTTACCTAATGCATCGTTTTCTGACAGTTCTATATTTGTCAGACCCCCTTGAATATATGTATTGTGAGAAGCATAATACGTTGGTGCTAAATAAAGAGATAAATAATATTACTCTGCATTATGAAAGAACAGAACTGGTAATGTTCTCCTGTAAGAGCTGAGCTAGCCTTGCCCAAAAGTGCACAATGCCAGTCAGTAGCTGTAAAGGCCAATAAGGTATTGGCTTGTATAAAACGAGGTACTGATTCACGGGAGGAGGGTATCATTTGCCTCTTTATAAGCCAATGGCAAGAATTCACCCTGAATATGCAGTGGAACTCTGGACACCGGCCTTTAAAAGGACTAGAACTGTGGAACTAGAAAAGGTGCAAAGGAGAGCTACAAAATTACTAACGGGATTGGAAGATCTTAGTTATGAAGAGAGACTTAAAAAAGTTGCGTCTATATCTTTTAGAAAAACAGCTTCTTAGAGGGGATACTATAACATTGTATAAATATGTGCTGGGCCAAAATAAAGAACTCTCCAGTGACCCACTTAATAAAAGAAATGTCTCACACTCTCTCGCCTTCCTACCTTCTCCGCTGACCGCTTCAATGTACACGTCTATGTTCCTGCAGCACCGCTTCTTTCTTCATTTGATTCTCCTTGGAATCAGCTCCCCCCAATCAGACCTCATGGAGTGTTTGCTCAAGGGGCAGAGCCTCTGCGCATACTCTTTCCGCATACTCTCTCCCCAGTTGGAGGAACAGGGGAGAGGTCGTCCACCAGACGTGCTTCCGCCCTTTCGCTAATGTACTGCGGGAGGCCTGGTCAATGAAGCTGATATCGAGGAGAAGCAGACAAATAAAGAAGACGGAAGAAGGTGAACAAGAGGCAAGAGGAGAAGCAGAGTTGTGGGAAGGGAGACGGAGGCGATAGAAGTGGTCAACCAGAGACGGTGGGGAGCCATCGAAAGAGCGCATTTCCGGGAGGCTTGGACCTCTGTGTGCCAGTGTGGCACCCCCAAGCATGCCACTGAGAACAATAAAGGAATGGAATTGACTGCCACAAGAGGTTGCGCTATCAAATACAATAGATGTCTTCAAAAAGAGTGTGGATATTTTCTCATTAAAACACAACCTACAGGGTTATAAATAATGATAGAATAAAAAATATTTTAATGTTTCTTGATCCGATGAGGAATGCCTTTTGGTGTCAAGAAGGAATTTTTCCCCCTAACGCAACATTGGAAAAATAGCTTAAAGGGGATTCTTTCTTTGCCTTGTTTTTAATCATGGGTACATGTACATATACACAAATATATTTAATTTATTCTACTTTACGTGCTTCATTGTGTGTATTTAAGAGACAATATAGATTAATTTTCAACAGAATATTATTTGCTGATACCGATATGTTGATAAACAGTTATGCAATATAAATTTCTGTGTTATCAGGTCAAAGCTTCAAAGTCCTTAATTTATGTCACTTTGCCCCATTAAGCTATTTCAATAAAATAAATAAAAAAAAATTAAATACAACATGACGCTGTGCTGCTACTTCTGACAATCTAGAATGAATGCCTAGAAATACACGCAATCCACTTAATATACTAAGCCGACACGAAATAAATCAAGGCAGCGACTTTTAGGTCAATTACCTGCATTACTAATCTGACATGCAGACAAATTGTCAAAAGAAAATGTTTATTAAAACAATGATTACCTAACGTGTCAGAAACGGTTGGCTTCTAAGTATTATTATTGCTGTTATTTGCAGCCAGAGAAAAATTGAAGAGCTCTGCAAACCACACAAATAAAATAACGGGGAGGAGGAATTCAGGGCAAAGGGACAATCCGGGCACCGCAGTGTTTGGAGGAATGCGGTTCAGACTTTTCACGCTCACTGCCTTACAGGTCATGATAAAAAGAACCTTATATTAAAGGGGATACGCCAGCCTTACATGGACTCAATGCATAAGACAGCTGAGCAGTCCCTCTAAAACGGCCATGTGGTGCCAGTTACAAACACCCCCCCCATCTGCAGAATGCCCCCCGTCGGATTGCACCCCTGTCCTCCTCCCTACAGCTGTTTAATGAGACCACCTATGAGCATGTGCAGAAAGAGCTCCCACCGATTTCAAAAGAAGTGCTCTCCTGCCACTGATTGGATGCTTCAAGCAGCCAATCAGCAGAGTGAAATGCCATTTTGTTTTACATTTTAAAGAATGCATATTTAAGTACTCAGACACTTTAATATGTATTCTTAATGTCTGCAATATTATATTGTTCCTTTAATGGCAGTGTCAATTTATGTGCTATGACTTACACAACATAAGTAACCAAATATAAAACAGATACCCTCTTTCCAAAATGTGGGTTCCTTTTCCTTGAGCAACTGGGAGAGCATGTGGATTAGCACTGTCAAAAACATGCTTTTATCTCATTTTGTTCCAATAAACTTCCTTTAGCTGCAGACCCGGAGGCGGCCATTGTTGTCGGTCATGTGATAATTGGGGTGACTTTCCTGCTCAATCATCACGCTGAGCTGATGCTTTATGGCAATGCTAATGAAGCCCTGTTTGTCCAATGAAACTGTTTCCTCCACAGACTTTTGTAAGTTACAGTGTCAAAATCGGGGTGATTAAGACTGAGCCATTCTGCTGTTTACTTCAAAGCCGTACAATTAAAGAGTTTTTGTCTATTAGACGGAGGCAAAGACAACAAAACTACAACTTATTCAAATTACTAATAAGTAATTGCCTGAAACATTGTTTTTAAAATTGTTTTTTTTTTAACATGATATTAGTAATATACATTTTGGTTCTGCTTTACATATGGTTTGTTTGAATCTTGTGGCTCAAAGACGGAATTTAAAAATCTTTTTCCTTTTTTGTTCTCATTTTTGAAACCAACTAGAACTATAGGTGAATAAGGAAGCTTTGGTACGTAATTAGTGAATAATCTAAATATTGTATGTTTGGATTTTATTTAAAGCCCAGGGATGCATACATTTTCCGGCCAGTGGCGTATCTGTATACGGGGGTTATATGTTTCGTAGGGTGGCGTGATGTTTAAGTTGGAGCCTTACAGGGTTTACACGTCTTTATCGTAGGAGCCAGGGGTGCGCGGCCACAACTGCTGCAGAAACTCTTTGGTATAATGTGTTATCAGGAACAAATCTCTTCCATAAGCCAATGCTTAACCCCGTGATCCGCTGTCTCACTGTATTCCCTAATCAAGATGTTATGCCTCAAAACCACACTTCTTTGAGTTATTTGAATAAATGGGGCCTTCTTCTGCTTCAGCCCAAGATCATAATATTGGCCTAATGTTTAACCCTAGCCCTGTATATTAAAATGTCCTCAAGTCTAAAAAGGAGATGCTGGGGTCAGAATTTCCCTCACTTACCCAGCTCACCGGCAGCAGACACAGACCTGCAGCACAAGGTGCTCGGAGTAACAGAGTGACAGCCAGCACTGGGGCAGGAGTACAAGGGCTGAACTAAGGGAGGAGCCGGCTCCGCCATGTTTGTTTTGGGAAACAGTCCACAAACAATCATGGAAGTAAAAGTTACAACGGACAGCTTTTTCATGCAGAACACTCCTTGCCTTGTGAGTTTAGTAATTTTTTTTAATCCAATACAGGCTTAAAAAATGCACAGGCCTGTAATATAATGTAATATAAACCAGGACCAGTCTGATCTGTTAACGATTTATTACAGTTATTATTTACATAATATATATATAAGCATAAAGGCTGTTATTTAAAATTCAGTCAGCTGCATTATTCGTTTTCTCCGCAGTGCATTCACTTTCGGTATGTTTGCCCAAATCCATCATGGCTGTGTCGCTCACCTATACATCAAGCCGTTTCTATGGAGATGACAGTAAATTGTCGTAGAGATCTATACACTAGAGCAACCTCTGCAAATCCGACGAAGACGACCATATTTCTGACGCGGAAATATCATTCTACATTTCTTTGCTTCATGAGTAATTACTTTTAATATTGGCGTCCTGTTCATTGTCTCATTTCTAATGACATTGTTGACGCTGCTTGGAACTGCCCCGGGTGGCGTGCGCTTGATGCTCTCTGCAGATGTCACAACTACGCGTCGCTTGCGTCATAGCCGTGCGCCCATTTGTCCCACGTTGGTGTGTTGTGATGCCGGAATTGGGAGCTGTGAGTGTGAGGGATCCAAATTCTGTTCTTCCTGATGGCTTCTGGGCGGCCATAGCTGTCTGGCTGGAAAAACCCCAGGTGCTTAACAAGAGGCTGTGTGGATCTAGCATCCAGGAGACATGGCAGGAAGGAGGATGTGAGCCGGGGGAGCTGAGGGGCCTGCTAGACCTTCTCTCCGGTCTCTCCTGTCCGGGGGAGGATGAGGAGATGGCCGATATGATAAAAGGCTACGGGGAGAGCGGAGCAGGCCTGGGCACCAGTATTATCCTGCGGACACTGATCCCAAAGGCGAACCCACACTATGCCTCAACGGCCCCCAAAAGAGAAGCAGTGATCCAAGGTACGCAGTCAGACCAATCTATATCTCTCTATAGATGGCAAGAGGAATTCTTGTGCAAAATGTGAAATCAGCGGGAAATTGCGTTGGTTGCTATGGTGATCACATCATATGCATTTTAATGTGCAGCTTAGCCATCCCTTTTGTGGGATCCACTTTGCAGATGCATAGATCCTGGAAATGTATACCCAGTAGATGTGGATTACAAAACCCTATAACTGCTATCTAAACACTTATCTTGGGGACCCAGATACGCAGCGTATCCGTATATTGCTTAGCCCACTGTTACGAATAAATGCCCTAATGTCGTGATGTAATTCTAACACGGCTATATTGTTTACCGTGAAGATGAATCATTGTTACGGCTTTTACTTTTAAAGCCACCAAGGCTTCCCTGTAATCTGTAGACCCCTCTGGATACCTGTAGTGGGGTACCTGAGGGTTTAACCCGTGAATATGGTCAGGATTTTAAAACATGGGCAGAAAGAAAAAAAAAATCACTTGCCCAACAGGCATATACGTATAACATTGAGGTCCAAAGAGGGCTATAACGTGCAGGAGAGTCTCTGGGTCTCAGCCTGCCCATTGCGTGTTTGGTATCTGTGATCTCCCTGCACTGACATTAAATATTGGTGTTTCTATTGATATGGCGCAAATAAAAAATAAGATACTTTTATGTTACACGGGTGAAAATATATACGTCCCAACAAATGTACTTACCTTTGGATGCTCCAGGAGCCGGTACTCATTCTAAACGGATACCTGCTTATTGTAAAGCGGCCTGTTGTAAAATTCCTTTTCCCTGATTTTTTTCTTTTTAGTGGGGACTTCGGGAAAGTTGGAAAGAGGTGCAAACATTTTCTTTTTACTTTCAGTCTAAATTCCCTTTGCACTTTGAGTCATCATGTGGTAGCTGAGATGTCCCTTTAAACTTCCATGATGTTGCCCTTGCAAATTACCCCCCATGGCTGTTCCCGGCAAGTTGCCGTGCAGGAGAAGTGATTAGCCACACGGGGCTCCTGCCACATGATATATTTTCGGTCCTTGGCAGTAATGGGAATAGAATCAAATGTCCAATAAACACTAAAGCGGGCAAGTAGTACTTGCCTCGTCTGCTTCAACTCCATTATGCTTTGAAGCTCTGCCCAGCCCTGTGGCACCTTTTAGTTAGACTGATGAGGCTACCGGATTTTTGGGGGAGTAAAGGTAGCATTGAATGAACCGCTTTTATGTTCATTAAAAGAAAAAAAAAATTAAAGCGGTGTAAAAAAAAAAAAATTAAAAAAGCTCGATGTAGAATGTGAAACTTGCCTCCTCCCGTGTGGTCCGATGATTCTTGGCACAGATTGATCAAAAAAGTGTTCTTCCACAGCTCACGTGTCATTGTAATGACCTACATTCATAGGTGTTTATCTTTTGGACAGGTAAAAGGCTCCCTTACATACTAAAATTTTGATTTATGGGGATTTTTTTCTTAAATGCCTCTATTTTGACTGAGCCGGGTGTTTTAATAATGTTTACATTTATAAAATATTTAAATAACTTTAATGTTTTTTGTAACTGTAAATTGTATGCCTTTATAAAATCATTTTTTATTTAATAAGAAACTCTTCCTCTTCTTTCCATGAATTTCTAATTGCAATGTACGTGATCAACCAACAGGGGGCATCGGAGGGGAAGCCTGATTATACGATCGGGCATTCAAACAATACAAGTGCACTCACATCAAGCGCGGCTTCGCTGCCACTGCAGCAACCCCAAGAAGTGATGTGTAGTGTTATTTATTTATTTTATTTCTTTAACCCCTTTGCCGTTAAGTACAATTTAACAAGAATCCCTCTGATATAGATTGCAGTTATATGGGCTTGGAAGGTAATTTTTAGTATTAGTAGGTAGGTATTTTTTTTTATTTAATTCTCTTATCAGAGTAGTGCCCCAACAGGCGTGTGACATTTATACCTTTGGAAGGGCCAAACCAGGGACATTTGCAGGTGAAGAAAAATAACATTTATCAAATCCGTCTTGAACATGTCAAAGATGATGAATGGTGAGAACTGTAGAGCAAGAGGTTCCGGACTGCATATATTAGCATTAATTCATACTCTCTTTATGATGCCGAGATCTGTTCATATGTATTTTTCAGATTCCCCCCTCCCCCATCAGACATACAGAAAGAACATGGATATATCTTAAAGGGCAAACACTTTTTTGTTACACATTTGGCCATTCTATGTGTAGGTCCCGAAATCTTATGTAAACCTTCCATCTTTTTATGCGTTGGCCAAATAAAAGGTATAAGCTAAAACAGAAATACTTGAGTTGGGCTAGAAAGCGTCGGTAACTAGGGCTTTATTATAGAGTAGAAACTATAGTGAACAGCCCCAGATCGGCCATCTGGCCAACTATGGACATGCCTGGTGGGTCTGTGCCATTTTGGGCAGTCTACTTGGCCTTACTGTCTTTTGCTCTGTAGTTTTTACTCTACAGGGAGAATGGTGGATACATGGAACAGCCTCCCAGTAGACGTGGTGGATAAACATATACGGAGAGGCATAAAGCTATCCTGAATCTAAGACAAGACCAGGAACTGATGAAGATCTTAGTCCTTACATTAGGAAAAATGGGCAGACTAGATGGGCTGAGTAGATGGGTTTTTCTCCGATGTTAAATTCTATGTTTCTACTTCCTTAAGATTATTAAAACACTCGGTTTGTGTTCTGTGGAAATAAGCAATGTTTTGTTTTTCTAATTCATGGTTTTTCTTTTGTTTCTCTTTAAGGTCTATCTCCCTCTTCGTGTTATATTCGGAAAGCTGGGATGCTGATGGAGTTGTATATCCTAAAGTTTCCTGGATGAAAAATGAGCTGCTTTCCCGGCTGACAAAGTGGTCCACCGAGGACAAGAAAAGTGAATTCAAAAGCACCCTCTCCCTCGTTTCTGTGGATAAATATAGCAAGCTTTATCAGAGCCTCAAGGAGAAGTACAAAGATATGGTGAAGGTACTTGCCAGTGCTATAACAATGCTTTCTAATGAGCATTTTCCCTGAAAAGGCATCAAAATGGAATTTTAAACAATTCCGTTTCCCCAAATGCCTGCTAATATTATTTATTTGGCACAATTATCCGGTATATATATATGTTATTCTCCTAATGATGGCACGACAGAACGTATCGTTAAATAGTCTCGCTTATTTTTAATGCCGGTTTTCATACTTGGAAGCTGTTCGGAGTTTCACACCCCGGCGGCCGGAAAGCGAAGATATTACAATCATGTGAATGGCTTTTCCAGACCCGTTTGCATAACCGCATTCACAATGTTATGGTATTTTCGAGAGAGATTCTATAATCTCTGGGGTTTATTAACTAAAATGTGAGTTGAGGCATTTGAATTTACCCTGGGGGATTTTCAAAGGCAACATGGGGCCCCTATACACACTTATGTGCATTATGCAGGGCCAACTCTGCCCTGCTTGCAGGATAATGGGGTTGGCCCCTGCTACTTAGTTCCGCAAGGAAGATTAGTTATTCTATCACACTTTTTTCTTTTTTTTTATAGTATATAATATATATAATATATATATAATTTTTTTTTTATCAGATGTTTTATAAAAAAAATTCAAATATATGCAACTATTTTTATTTTGGGTTCTATAGCAGGGCTTGGATACTATTCTGTTAACCGGTAGCTCTTTAGCTGTAGAACTCCCATCATTTTTTTTAGGACACAGGGCTTTAGTCCAGATTATTAGGAGAGTTATCTTTTAGCTACCTTTCTAAAGCGAGGGCTGTCGTGAGAGTGTTGATTTTCGCTCCCTCACTTCACTGTTTATTATGAAGGCTAAGCTGTCCCTGCATCGTGTATATTTCAGTGGATGAGGAGACTAAAGAAATAACTATGATTTAACTATACTTTGTACGGGGCTGGCCAAGCTCTCCGGGTTGGCCCTTCATAATGTATAGTGAAGTCGAATACTTGCTTTGCGGGGGACGTTATCAGTGAGGTTTCGCCTATTTCGATATTTTTGTTTATTTGTTTACACCCCTATTGTGAGATATCAAACCAATGCTTTATTTCATGAATCGCTAGAAGTCGGCACAAGCTCGAAAAATAATGTAGGAAGAATTCTCCGGTATACACGAGAGAGGGGTTAATAAAAGCATTAACTATTTGGGTCGGGCAGCTGTATGGAGTGCGATTTCTTTAACCTTTTGTTTGCTGGGGGGGGGAAGCAATGCTTTGAATGGTGTGAAATAAGCTGCGTGTTAAATCACAGAGCCGGATGTTGGCAGTGAGAACTCGCGTGTGGAACATTACAGAATGCTTTCCGCGTAAGTGTTTGTTTCAAAGTGTCTGGTTTAGCAATTTAGAAGCGATGACGATTCGCGTGAAGGTTTCCTAATCCCTTCTGGTCTGTCTATGGAAAATGCATGCGTGCTATATTAATAAATTCTCCATCTTTGTTTTTAAGGTATGGCCTGAAGTTACGGATCCCGAGAAGTTTGTATACGAGGATGTGGCCATTGCCACGTATTTATTGGTAATGCTACTTTTTTATTTTTATATATTTTACTTTTTTTTTTTTTTCAACATTTTTTGTTTCAAGATGGTGACTGATAAATATTAAGCTGTATTGTTTTAAAATTAAACCTGCAAGCTAGATTTTTTTTATACTCTGCTTTATTGTTGGTAAATTTGGAAGGTTTTTTTTTTACTTTACAAGTATTGTAGCGGAATATGAAGCCTTCTGCCTATTATGTTTGCTGTGAAACTTCAAAACTTTACAAGCCCTTGGTTTTTGTCTTAAATCCGGGAGGCGTGTGCTTATGCCGTGCTTGTATAAACTCCCTCGCTGTATTAACCTCTACTACATCTGCTGGGAGGCTCCATCTACCACCTTCTCAGTAAAGTAAACTTTACATGACATATAAGCCTGTGACATTTGTTTATCATGACATAGATGGCCGTTAAAAACAAACAAACAAAAAAAAAACAGTTGCACAGATATTACACAAAGCCAGGGTTGGGTGGGTTGATTTGCATGTAGTGCACATGCTTGGCTTATTTGCAGAGTTTTTTTTAACCCTCGGATAGGAAATTGGACCTGTAAAGTTACAATTTTTAAACAAAAACATATGTGGGACTAATACTTTAGAAAAAATATTTCCCCCCACCAGTGCCAGATCTGAAGATATCTCCTAATGACTTTACTAAGGTTGTAGTAGATAAGTGGTAGGGGTTAATACAGTAAGAGCATTTAAACTTGAATGGGTAAGGCATAAAGTTATCCTGAATCTAAAATGAGACCAACGACTGATTAAGGTCTAAGTGTTTACAGCAGAAATAATGGACAGATTTTATGGATTATTATTATTATGTCATTAAATTATATATAGAACACTTCCAAATTTTAGTTACTGAGCTTATTATTTTAGCTACAGTCTATGCAAACTGATCACATTTGTATGTTTTTATTTTTTTAGGTTCTTTGGGAAGACGAGAGATTACAAAAAAATCTGAATGAAAAGCAATCATTT
>VKOC01002518.1:0-37945 GCA_009364415.1 Spea multiplicata | reverse complement strand
TCTGCATTATTTTAATGTTTCTTTTTGTTTTTCTTTTTCAAGATGTATTGCATTTATATGGTTAATTGGGTGGAATCAAGACACCATCTATGTTTTATGTCTATATATCTCTTTTTCATACACTTGTGATTCACTATTTTATGTATTCATTTTTAGAGATTGTCACTTCTAATATACATCACACAATGATTTCACATCATTTTACAAATATCCATGCACTGTGCACTTTTGTTTTATGTTGTATGTTTTTTTTCCTATTGGAATGCCAAATAGAACAACAGTTTATCTAAAAAACTACAGCCCTATCTACTGTGTCTTCATGGGATTCATGTACGGACGCAGGCAACAGGACCCCCCTTTTAAATGACCTGTGTTGTACCCTGGTTAGAATAAGCAAACACCCCCCCCCCCTCGGCTGCTGGTAGGTTTACATTAAGAACCAAAAACAACCTATGTTTTAACGATGAGATTGTGTCATTGGATACCCAATATAATAAATATAGAAACTCTGTATGCTACTTGCTATTAGAGTATTATTGAATCATACAAATGTAACTGTACACTCCACTAGATGGCAGACCAATACAGGACACCCTGTATTATAAAAAACGTATGTATTGATTACTGGTAGTATCCTTGGGTGCTTTCTCTAGTGACCTCAGATGACCCCAGACTGATAGGCATACCCCAGTTGTTTCCCCTGTCAGTGGTAATGGTTATGCAGAGAAAAAAGGGGGATGAAGTTGGGTTGGGTTTTCCCCCATAGTTATCTGTCCTCTAGCAAACTTTACAGTAGGCCCTCTGCATTCCAGTAGATAGCGTTCTCCTGGCCCCTGCCAAATCCTGAGGGAATTTTTTTTTTTTATAACTGAATATTTATTGAGATCCGACATAAAAGAAAACATATACATCAGTCATGCACCATGGAGGAATAATATAAGTGTACAGTACATTTGGACAGTATAGTCAACATATCGCACATATTGTACAATGTGTAAAGACAAAATCCGTAAGCCCCCCATTGGTAAAGTAGCCACGTAATATGTCATACAGATCTCAGTTTTTATGTTTAAAACAGGAGGGGGGAGGGGATGGGAAAAGAAAGGGAGGGGGAGAGAGAGAGAGAGAAGAGAGGGAAAGAAAAAAAAAAGGAAAAGTATAACAAAGAGAATTAGCCGAAGGTCAATCAGGTTTCCAGAGTCGCCTTTCGATACCAGATGGTCCGCAAATCTTTCAGGATAAAACCGCTGGGCATAGGACAGAAAGTAGCAGTATAGTACTCGTCCCAGGCAGCCCAAGTATCATGGAAAATATGTGGAGTGTTAGAGGCTGAGTGCGCCATCTGTTCGTAAGTACGGGTTGTGGTAAGCGCATACAATACTTCTTGGATCGTGGGAGGGAGTGGGTCTTTCCACTTACGGGCAATGCAAACCTTTGCAGCGATCAAAACATGACCTAGCAGCTTCCGTAGCGGGGAGGTTAGTGACTGAGGGAGCATATCCAACAAGGCTATTTCCACTTCAGCTACGACAGGAATATGCAGCAATTCCATTATAAGGTGGAAAACGGCCGTCCAATATGGTTTGAGCTTAGGGCAGCCCCACCAGATGTGGAGCATGGTACCCACTGCTCCACACTGTCTCCAACACAGGGGGGGAAGAGGATGGGAACATCTTAGCTAGTCTGGAGGGGACATAATACCACCGGAAAAGAACCTTCCGGTTGGTTTCAAAGTGAGTAGCATTTTTAGAAACCCCTTGGAATGAGGAAAGGGCATGGTACCAAGTTTGAACGTCATATTCCTTACCAAGTTCCCGTTCCCATTGTAGCATAAATGGAAGTTTGTCATCAGACCCATGACCCAACAGAGCCGCATAGCAGACCGAAATAGCACTCGGCACGCAAGGAGCAGTCAGGCAAAGCCGGACAATCGGAGTAGTGGGGCATGAAGAAGGAAAGACCTTCAGATGGCTTGACAGGGCATGACGTAACTGGAGATATTTAAAGAAATCTCGACTAGGCAGGGAAAAAGTGCATTGTAGGTCCTGAAAAGAGCGTAGGCGACCACAAGAGAGTAAGTGAGAAACTGAGACAATACCACATTGTATCCAATTATCTAGATGAACGTGAGGGATGAGAGGTTTGAGAGAAGATAATGGGGCGTATTCAATAAGATGGGCAGGAAACTGCAACTTGGAGTTATATTTGTCCCATAAAGCCAACGAGAGTGATGTCGTGGGCAGAACGTCTGGTATGGGAGGTCTACAAGTCTTAGGAAGCCATAGAAAATCTCATACCGTAAATGGAGCAGTAAACAAGGATTCATGATCCACCTATGCCACCTTAGACGGATCTGAAAAGAGAAGAAGGGTCTGGGCCAGGTTAGAAGCAAGATAATAGAATTTGAGATTCGGAATACCCAGTCCTCCAAGTAGCTTAGAGCGTTGCAAAATATGGTACGGAAGGCGGGGTCTTTGTGGAGCCAGAAAAATTTAGACAATCTAGATTGCATCGTGCAAAAAAATCCAGAGGGCAGAGCTATGCTGAGGCAATTTTTAAGCTCTATGCACTTCAGCACCAAGTGGCCATGTTTTGTGGGAATGTGTATGGCCTACCACTTCATGGCTGAGCTGTTGTTACTCATAGACACTTCCACTTTGCAGTAATAACACTTTCACAAACTGACTTGTGGCAATGGTGGCCAGTGCCAAGTTTGAAGTCACTGAGCTCTTCAGTACGATCAATTCTACTGACAATGTCTCTCTATGGAGATGGCATGCCTAGGTGCTAGATTTTGTATCCCTGTTAGCAATGGGAGAGGCTAAAACACCTAAACTCAGTAATTAGGAGGAGGTTTCCACAAGACCTGTCCACAAGGTTCAAAATAATTTAAGACAAATGTTTTTGTTTTGTTTTCAGACAATGATTTTCGTTTCCTGCGTTTTGGATAAAAATTTGGTGTCTTTTTTAATTCAGAAATGAAATTCAGGGGCAAAAAACATATTTCTCTCTCTCTCTCTCTCTGTCCCCCAATCCTGTCTGTGCAACCCCCCCCCCTGCACTCTTACCTTCTCAAGCCCATTTTCGTATATGCACCGATTTTCTGGAAGATGCTTGAGACCATGACTAGTCTAGGGGGGGGGGGGCTGTCTGTAGGTGAGACAATGTCCCACTGCATAGAAAAAACCTCAGGAGAAGGGGAGGGGCCTGCAGAGCACACGTGCAGCGCCTGCAATAGAAGCTGCTCTAAACTATAATACAATCCTCGCTTCCCAGCTTTCCTTATTGACACTGAAATGGTTAATTGTCATTTGGATACTAGCTATGCTCCTCCACAGATTTTTATTTAATATAATAAAGTTTTACTTAATGTAAGGAAGACTTCTTTTTAATGGGTGGTAAATTTGTGGAACAGCCTCCCAGCAGAAGAACCTTGAGGTCCACATGGTGGTGGATATGTGGAATAGCCTCCCTGTAGAAGTAACTTGAGGTCCACAGAACCCATGTGATCTTAACTTTTCCTCATCTTTGTTCCTCCTAAATGTAAGTTGGTGTTTTTGTTGAGATTTTTTAAGATTTTTTTAACATTGTTTCCTGTGAAGTTTGCATTTGCTAATACCTAGTAAACAGCGCCTGTTAGATTTATTGGGCTCTGAATGCTTAACACAATTACCCACTTTGAACATATTTTCATAAAATAAGTTTGTACAAATCCATAAAATACCTAAAGTGTTAAACTCATCAAGAGTTAAGTCTAGTCCTGTGAGGTTCTCCAGGTATTTCTATTTGTACTGTCCAAGAACGTGAATAAAAGAACATTTTGAGTCGTTCTCCTCTATTCAGAAGTAATACCTCTAACTTCCACAAGATGTCAAAATAGAACCGCAAATGAGCAGAACGAATCTTCTGTGTTTGCCAACAGAAATTGCTACAAAAAAAACCAAAACATGCTAGAGTTACAGGAATGTTTGGTTGAATATTAGTCACAAAAATCCCAAAAAGTAAGGGATCATTTTCAGACTGAACTTCTGTCCCACTCAGGGCCAGGCTACTCATATGTGCAGCCACATGTTTTCATGCTGACGTGACATGCTGCGAGGCATGTCCAGGAGCCGGCTGCACACTGTAGGACCTTGCTCATCCCTAGAGCAGTAGATCGGGTCATTATGAGTCACCATTGGCCAGTGGACCCCTGAGCATTTGCCCAGTGGATCAGATGGCCAGTTCAAGCCGGGTCCCACTGACTCACCCTTGCAGGTGGTGGAGGTCATGGACCAGCTGAGGAGATCACAGAATTTTCCTGACCAGTGGAACATGACATCATATCTCAGTGTTATGGAACTCATGACCATACCTGGGAACTTTCCGGGTTTGACCCGGAGATTGTCGGGTGAGCACTGCAAGGGAAGGCTCCAGGTAGCCGGGGCCCAGAAGTTCCCAGGTGACGTGGCTGCAAACTGAACTACGTTTTCATGTGATTCCAGTCTTATAGCAGTCAGGATGGAGATAAGGTCTTAGTTAAGGAGGAGGCTCAGATCACGCATATTGGCAGGACTAGGTCCCAAGACCCTTGAAGGGAATAAGGATTGTGGGTGGCTGGACTGATTCCCTTATCTCTTCCTTGCTCAGAGCAGAAGGCACGGTGATCAACTCTGATAATCTGTGCTTCTAGGCAAAATTCAGATTTTACAGGACTGCATAATTTGATGACACAAAGATGATCACAATAAAGGTCTATTGGTCTGTTACTTATTATTTATGTAGCAAATAAAATGCAAAGGAAAATGTAGTGGCCTAATGTATTAAGAATAGTCAATGTTGTCAGCCCTCCTATGGCTCCTTTTAATTGGGATTTTAAATGTTGTACGGAAATACAGGTTCCCAGGAATAAAATAATTAAAAATGTTATTCAACAGGATCCGAGATTATAACGTTATTATATTGATTTTGTTTTCTCAGAGGATTTAAGAAGGAATTCTAAGCACAAAATTTGGGGAAATACACTGCAGCATATTGCTATTCTGTAGAAAAACATCAGAACTATAAAGGATTAACCCTCACTGTATTTTATGTCTCTTTTGTAGAGGATAAATTCTATGGGAAATTTGATTCAGAATGTCATGTAACATCATGGAACACTGACAATTACATGAGATTATCTATTAAAAGTGCGATTGGTACAAAGTTTGACAAGTGGTTTTATCAACATACCAATCAAAAGAATACACCACTCAACAGGAACATTCCATTGAGTTTCCTGGTAAAAAAGATTACTTTTTAATTCATAATGGGAGTGCATAAAACACATCCAGTTTCCTAGACACCAATGATGTTCATGTTCAACCCCCAGATTAAAATGTATAATGGCAACACAGCTACTATAGCATGATTGTTGCATAAACAATTTGTGGATACAGGAATAGTCAACTCACCACTGCACCCAAACAAGCACGCCAACACTAGGCTTATAGGTACAATTTGACCACTGTTTAATATGCATGGGGAAACAGATAAATAAATAATGTACAACAATAAAGTCATTGTCCACACAACACCCAACATATTACAAACAAGTTACTCACTGACAATGACACCCCTTCCCATACATATATCAACCCAATCTCATACTCATACTGAGATGCCCCCCACCTGTATAACACCAGGTTCTGAGCCACCTACCAGCTCGAAAACACCAACAAAGATTAACCAACCAAAACCTAGACGTATAAACTGTGATTCCACCCTCCACCTTACTCTTACCAGCCCCGCCAAGAGCCAAGCCCTTGAAGCTTTCCACTAAACCTAGAGATCACACCCTGATCTCTTGCATGTATGTGTCAATGTGTTTGTGTGTGAATGTTAGAATATATGTCAGTGTACCATACTACAATGAGTGTATGTGTGTTAGTGTACAATGCTAGACTTTGTAGGGTGCCAATATATGGTGTTAGAATGAATGTGGGGGTGTCAGTACATAATGTTAAACTGTACATGTAAGTGTACCATTTTTGAGTGTCTGTGTGTGTTTAAAGGTGAGTGTACAGTGTTGGGTGTTAATGTATGGTGTTAGAGTGAGTGTATATTGGGTGTCAGTGTTTCGTGTCAGAGTGTGCTGAGTGTCAGTGTATGGTGTTAGAGTAATTGTGTGTGGGGGGTGTCAGTATACAGTGTTGTGTAGAGTGTCCATGTTCAGTGTTAGAGTGTGTGTGTGTTTGTGATCATTGTTACATTGAGTGTGTGTATTTGCATATAGTGTTTGAGTATATGAGCCAGGCAGTTGGTGCACATAATGAAAAGCAGGCAACAGAGAACTGAGCATTGAAGAAGCTGTACAGTTTAAGGGGCATTGCAATTATTTCCTGTGCGACTTTTAGTTTTATCTAAATATTTAGTTTTATCTAAATATTTGTATGTTATGGGAATAAAACAGAGAGGTTTCTGTAATTTAAATTATTAAACAGATTTTCTCAGCCCACAAAAACTTTTCTTGATTTACACTTACCCGAACGCAACTATTAATTTAAATTACATAACTTGACCATTCTTCTTAAAGAAGCTTTGAGTTCTTGGTTTCTCAGGCTGTATATTATTGGATTCAGCAGAGGGTTGATCATGGTATAAAACACGGAAACTATTTTATCAGCTGCGTAATAACTTGTGTTCGGCCGAAAGTAGTTGAAAAGAATCGTACCGTAAAAAATAAAAACTACCGTTAGGTGAGAGCTGCATGTGGAAAAAGCTTTAAGTCTCTTTGTCATGGCTGGCATCTTTAACACAGTGAGCAATATACAGACGTATGGGGAAAAAGTCATAATGAAAGAAAAAAGTCCAAGAAGACCACCTAATACAAAAACAGACAGCACATTGATATACGTGTCAGTGCAAGAAATCTGGAACAATTGTGGTAGTTCACAAAAGAAACTATGGACTGTGTTTGATGCACAGAATGTCAACCTCAGTGTAAAAAGTGTGTGTATCAAGGAATATATGGAAGCAGCTGCCCAAACTGCCCCTGTTAGCTGAACACAGGTTTTCCAATGCATTATTTGCATGTAATGAAGCGGATGGCAAATTGCAACATAGCGATCATAGGACATTATTGCAAGTAATTGGACTTCCGAAGCAACACCAAAAATGAAGAAGTAGACTTGAGTAACACAAGCTCGAATAGATATCACCCTACTTTTGGTGCCAAGGTCGAAAAGCATCCGTGGGGTAGTAATAGATGAGGAACACATGTCTAAACCGGCTAGGTTTCCAAGAAAAAAATACATTGGGGAGTGAAGGTGAGAGTCAAATAAAATAAGCAGAAAGATGAGAAGGTTTACGACCAGTGTCATCAAGTAAACACAAAGAAAGAGCAAAAAAAGAATCAGCTCCATGACCGGGAGATCAGACAGTCCCGACAGAATTAAATCTGTTACTACTGTTTGGTTTTCCATGTTTTCCATGTAACATTAGAATAATGTAATAAACTGAAAGATGCACAAAAACCTGAAAGGATGGAAAGTGAAAGACAGGATTTGTCAGTATATAAGAACGATTCGACCCAACTAGTCTGCCTGTTTTCTCCTGCCGCTAAAACCTTGGGTCTCAATCTTCAGGAACCGGTTATAGTAAATTTAACCCACTAGGTCCCCTATGACTTACTGATACACAATCTTATGTCTAAGCAAATATTTTTAATAACATATAATGAATTCTAGAGATTGTTTAGGGCACATGTACAAGAAAAGAAAAGTTGGTATGATCTTGACACCAATGCAAGGAACACCTGTTCTTAGGGATCAAAACATTAGGGATATGTCCCCCTCAACAGCGCTCAACAAGCCTTGCTTCCTTAGTCATATAATAAATGTATCATTGCCTTTGATCCTCGCTGATATTTTATAGATCAACGTATTCACCCCAATTATCTTCTTTACAGTAACATCTTAGCAATATATGCACCATGTTCCATACCTTGGTCATAAACACATCTCTCGTACTGTGATTCATACAAAGCGCACACCTGTGTGGGTATTGATATATTTCTTTCCAAAACCTTTTGGGACTAATTTCTGCAACAGAAATAACCTAACTATAATTAGGGTAGGAAAGGAACGAATCAATGATTCAGCTTTATGGGAAAGAACCATTTATTCTATGTCACTACAATAATGATATGAAATCAATAAAAAAATATAATAAACTATATATATTAAAAAATGTGCTTAAAATGAGTATGTGTTCTGCAGTTTAATGCATCACAGTACTATATCATGAAATTAATGTACTAATATTCTTCTTAGTAAAATTAATTCAGCCACACATATGGCACAACCTTTTTTTTCAAATTTTCTTGACTTTCGTGATTATTTTATTTTGGTTGATTTTTTTTGTACATGTGATAGGATAAATTAACATATTATTTTTTGGTTGACTAGTGCAGAATGTTGAAACTAGGGACAAATCATTCAAACTTGTTATGTACTAATTATACAAAATTATACAAAAAACTAACCAAAAGATTTGTCCGGATTGGTAAATGTCTAATGCCTAGTTAATTTTTTAAGAGGACTAACAGGAGAAGTTCCGTTTTTGAAAAGTCTAAAAATGTAGTAGCAATAGTGACCAATGGAATAATTGTGCTGATTGAACAAATATTGTGATTGCCATGGTAATATGGCTACCTTTAAAACATTACACCAGTATCACTTTTTATATATAACCTACATTAACAGAAAGCAACTGTATTGTATTTTTGATATATTTGGTTAGAATCATTATGTTTCTTATTACTATTATTGACCTGTTTCCATGACTGCTTAGGCCTGGAGCCTATACCTCGACATAAATAAAGACAGACAGCAATATGTGGGTAGGGCATAAACAACCAACACAAACATTCATCAACAACACGCCAGCTTCAGGGACTAGCCCTGCAGGCGGTTAACCTTACCCCACCTTGCCAAGAGTCCTAGCCCAGCGGGTGCCATGAGCCGCCCGCTGGACCCGCTTTATATACAGTCATGTGAAAAAGAAAGTGCACCCTCTTCGAAGTCTATGGTTTTACATATCAGGACATAAGAACAATCATCTGTTCCTTAACAGGTCTAAAAATTAGGTAAATACAGCCTCAGATGAACACATGACATGTTACATTGTGACATGATTTATTCAACAAAAATAAAGCCAAAATGGAGAAGCCATTTGTGAAAAACTAAGTACTATCTTTGTGCTTCCATAGCAATTATGATGCTAAATAGCAGACAGGTGCTGCTAATCAAATGCCCTTGACTAATTGATCATCAGCAAGTGTGATCACCTGGAGCGTTCAGGTGTATGTCCATGCCAAAGAAGAAAGACATCATCAATCTGGGAAGGGTTATAAGGTCATTTCCATACAATTTAAAGTCCATCATTTTAAAGGGAGAAACATTGTTCAAAAGTAGAAAATATTCAAGACAGCTGCCAATCTTCCCAGGAGTGGACGTTCCAGCAAATTTACCCCAATGTCAGACCATACAATGTTTAGAGAAATTGAAAAAAAAAAAGAGGTACATCTAAGACTGTACAGGCCTGAGTTAGCATGTGAAATATTAAAGTTCATGACAGTATAATTAGAAAAAGACTGAATAAGTGTGGTTCGTTGGGAAGCACAAACATCAACTAGTAACCAACTTCTTATATCTGTATTTAATCCAATACAGTTCAATACCAAAAACCATATTATTTATACATGTAATAGAATTATCCAGCAACATACATTAAACAAATTTCCAGTATATGACCAAATAATTTCCTTTATAGCATATCCTGCAGAGACATTATATAACTATGTATATATATTTATATTATATATATTTTTAAAAACACAATGTCACATTTTGTAAATTCGTTTCAAAGCTGCTTTAAGTTCTTGGTTCCGGAGACTGTAAATCATTGGATTTAACAGAGGGGTGATTATGGTATAAAACACAGAGACTATTTTGTCAGCTGTATAGTAAAAACTTGTGATTGGGCGAAAGTAGTTGAAAAAAAGGGCCCCATAAAAAATAAAAACCACAGTTAGGTGAGAGGTGCATGTGGAGAAAGTTTTAAGTCCCTTGTTTTTAGCTGGAATCTTCAACACAGTAAGCAATATATAGATGTATGGGAAAAAAGTCATCGTTAAAGAGATTATTCCAAGAAAAGCACCCAAGACAAATACAGACAAGATATTGATGAAGGTGTCGGTGCAAGAAATCTCGAACAACTTGGGTAGATCACAAAAAAAACTATTAACTATGTTTGATCGGCAAAATGCCAACCTCAAGGTACAAAGGGTGTGTATCAAAGAATAAATGGAGCCAGCAGCCCACACTCCCATTGCTAGTTGAGCACAGGACTGCCAATGCATTATTTGCATGTAACGCAAGGGATGGCAAATTGCAATATACCGATCATAGGACATTACAGCAAGTAACAGGATTTCGGTGGAAAGAATAAAGATGAAGAAGTAGAGTTGTGTTCGGCAAGCTATTACAGATATCATCCTATGCTTGGTGCTGAGGTCAAAAAGCATCCGTGGAGTAGTGATGGAGGAGGAGAAAATGTCTAAACAGGCCAGGTTTCCAAGAAAAAAGTACATGGGAGAGTGAAGGTGAGAATCAAGTAAAATGAGCAGAAGGATGGAAAGGTTGGCAGTCAGTGTCAACGAATAAATGCAGAAAAGGAACAGAAAGAGAAGGAGCTGAATTACTGGAACATCAGACAGTCCGGATAGAATCAACTCAGATAACATTGTCTGGTTTCCCATGCCACCCTAGGGTGATAGAGAACTGGAATCGATGAAGAGAATATCAGTTGGAGTGCGTGATTGTAGTAGAACCCATTGTTAGAAACACAATATTATAACAAGTGACATTTTTGAAGTTTGGCTAAATTATAAAAAAAAAGGTTTATGTCAAATTTATTTGAATGGATATCAAGTACATGTGCATGATCTGTACTTAAACTATTACTAAATACGTGACCCCTGTTCAATATGAAGCTATAAAATAATTATGGGTTGTAATAAAAACGCACGTTGATCACATACTAGATGTAGTATATAGTCTTTAAAGACATGCGGCTTATGCGCTACTAAGGGAAATTAGGGATTTAAGTCCCAGAGCAAGTGAGACACAGCTTTTCTCTATAAGACTTCACCAGCAGGCAGAAGATCTTTTGGGTTTTTAATGCAGGCATCTAAATAAGTACCGTCTCTTAAATCTAAACTCACACAAACACAGTTTATCCCGGTAACTTACCATAATGATTGAGCCTTTGACTGATCAAACTTATATCATACAATTTGCAAAGTGGTGGTACTTGAGAGCAGTTTTGAATATATGAACAAACAACGTTTGTCTGCAGAATAGACATAATTATCAAATTGTGTCTCTACGATGTATGCTGCTTTTAAAATTGCATAGTACTACTGCCAAATTTCCACAACACTTACATCTTTTATCCATACCTTTGAAATTAACTCTTTCCGACTCATTAGAAACATGGACAGTGGCATATCTGCTGAAATAGATTTTATGAAGCCTTTTGGGATTAATTTGAACAGCAGAAGCAAATTTAAAGATGTTTTGCTAAACAGAAGGGAATAAACAGTGTATAAAGCTCTACGGGAAGAGCTATACTTCTGGGAGTGAAAGTAAGATGTGTTCTCTGTCTCATCAAGAATGACAAAAAAAAACTTATCTGACAAATGCAAAAGTTAAAGGAACATTATTTAAACAGTGAATTCTGATAGTTGTCCCATCCAGTCTTGGTGGTGCAGCAGAAGTAGCACCTCGGTGAAGCAGCACTTCTTTCACTGCTGTTATCAATGCGGGACGCACTGCAATATATAAACTTTAAGCATAGTGTGTAGGCAAAGATGGAAGAACAAATGATAAAGCTGGATTGCCATATTTTTTGGATATCCTGCCTAGAGTATTGGTATCTTAATTAAAAACTTTTTTTATAGAGAAGTAGTGTAGGGACTGGCAGAGTGGGGCTAGAGATAAAGAGCGATGGGATAAGAAAGTCTGGCGGACTAAGTATTGATTGGGGGGGTAACACCAGTTAGTAGGGATATAAACGACATAGGATAATTAATCAGCTTTTTAGTAGTATGTTGTGTGGAAGGATGGATTTGACTGGATATGAGGTATGAAGGTAGCAAACTTATTAAGTAGATTGTGAATGGTGATGGGTAAATCAGGAATGATTGACACAGGAAACAGGGGGACTAACCAACTGTTTCAAAGAGACGTTCACGAGATGAGTTAAAAGAGTGGGTGACAGGTCTGGAAAAGAAAGGTAGATGAGTGTGTTGTCTAAATCAAGGTGGTTCTGGTATCCAAAAGGAAAGATTATTTGTCCGAGTGAAGGGGAAGAATAAAACTAAGCCCTGAGGAACCAACAGAGAGAAAAAAAGAGCTACAGAAGACCACACTAAAGATACGGTAAGAGATAGTGTGTAATCAGGAAGAGGACTATGTTAGGGATTCTATAAGAATGAATGGTTTGCAGGAGAATGGGTTGGTCGACAGCAGCTGCAGAGATGTCCAATAGGATAACCAAGGAGAAGACTTTTTGTTTAACTGGTAATAATTATATGGAGGGTAGTCTCAGTAGAGAGATGTAGTTACTCTGAATTACAATGAATCAAGCAGAACGTTAGAAGAAAGAAAGTGGGTTAGGTCATTGTAGATTAAATATTTTTTCTTGGGAAGAAGAGCTTCGCAATTGAGAGAATACCAATGGGGCTAATCCACATGGTGATATAAAATCAAATCGTGCATAAATATTCCATACAGATTCACACAACATAGCCTTTATGAAAATATATAAAAATGAAAATGTGAAAAACAAACTAAAAGTGTAAAGCATTGAAGAAAAATGATTTGTATGTATTATCAACTATACTGGGGAAAGAAAATAGAATATAGATGTTATAGTTATAGGTATTACCTTCCTTTTAAAAGTGTTAGCAGAGAGGGTTTAGCCTGGAGAATGGCTTTCAGATGAATAGAGTCACTTTGGAATGCCTTAGTGTAAATTAGCTTGTACGCACATATGTAGCATTTTGTTGTAATGCAGATAAGTAGTTGCAAAGCTGCCTTCTCATAGGATTATTCCTGGCTAGCTCTGGATAATTGTAAAGATTCTAAACGTTGGCCACCTGCCTTCTGCCTAAAAAGCTCTGATCTAACTTAGAAATAAACTAATCCACAATAAAGATCCAAGGCTGCCACGTAATGCCTGGTAATAATGCGGATCTTGACCAGCTGCAGGTAAACTCATCTTTAAGATTCTATAGTGATCTGCCTTTTCTTCGCCTAGTTATCGTCCGACTATGAATGGATTCATTCCTGAGTAATCATGGAAACCTTACATTCCCCATTAATAGAAACACCCAGGTCCACTTGTGCCCCCAAATCTTCCACAACTGATAACTCCCACATTCTCATAAAAGTCTGATTTGTGTTTATTGCCCAAACATATATTCTGTAGTTAGACCATTAATTTAGTATAAAAGGGTAGAAAATGTTTTTCTGATTGGCATTGGCATTGGCAACTATTTACCTACCTGGCAGGACTGCGAAAATCTCAAACCTTAAACAAAAAGCAATAGAATTGTTCAAATCCTTTATTTGAACAAGATATTGATCTTAGCCCACAAATGTTTCTTTTTCATTTAGCTCTTCCGTTGAGCAAAAATGTGCATATTTTACTAAATATCCATATTTTGTCAGCTGTAATAGTATGCTTGGCAAGATATTAAAGGTTATCAATCAAATCTCTTTTCAATGTGAAATGGAAAAGTATTTTCACCTTGGTTCGAATATCAACATTTAGACTTAAACAGACAAATTACTTTATACACTAAGTGTTTTACTTAAATAATACAAATGCTATTTCTTCCTTTCTTATTTTTTTTTTATGATGTACCCTTCGATACAAGAATACTTCTTGTTTCAGGCCTAGGCCAATTTATTTAATTTATTTCAAACTTAATGGATCCCCTTATGGGAAATGACCTTTCTTTTTAATTAACATCTTTCTGTTACGGACCTTAACTCCTTCAATGCTCCTTGTTGTACATTTTTTCCATACAACTGCTGTGAGTGAATGAATGAATGAATGAATGAATGGAATTACAGAAGCCTTTGTTAGAGATGATTTATAGGCTCTGACTCATATGAATAATCATATATTATAAAATTGAGCAGCTGTAAATCAGATTCTGTGTTTGTTTTTATGATTGGAAAACTAATTAATATAAATTAAAAAAAATAGTGGCATACTAATAATGAGCAAACATTAACATGTTATTATTTTAAAAACAGTATTACATTTGATATATAATTTGGTTTTAAATGTAATTTCAGAATGTTACACAATGATCCTATATATAAATGGTATTTTAAAACTATAATAAATTGCTCGGTTTTAATTAATACCATGAGACGTTTAAGTTGGGAATTGTGGAGCAGAAGGCAATGCCAGTCACAGCATATTTTGTCCGCTGTGTAAAATGCTGTATTATATAAGGAGTCGGCAAAATCTTTAAAATTGGGATAAACAGCATCGAGCTGTGTTTGTGACATTTCCATCTTATAATGTCATAGAAAACAGAATGCTACTATGAAACAATGGGAAACTTAACAAAAGTGACAACATTTCTCCTGACCAGGGTATCAGACCATCCAAAGACCCTATATACTCTATTTTCTTTTTTCCCTTAGATGTTCAATGACTGTTATATCAAACATCCTCAATTTTTTCTTGGCCATATGGGATCCTAAGCTTCACACCCCAATGTATTTCTTTCTTGGAAGCCTGGCATTTTTGGATATATGAGTTTCATCAGTCACCGCACCAAGGATGATCTATACCTAAATATCCACATTTTGGCAGCTTGGGAAGGTATTGGTGGAAACAAGAGGTTAACATTAACAATCAAATCTCGTATAAATATGAAATAGAAAAGTACTTTTATGCAGTCTATTCTAATATAGATAAATATAATTATATTTGGTCTCCTTGGCTCTTACATCAGAGGCTAAATCTGACTTAAACCGACATATTACTTTATTAACTAATGTTTATTTATATAAATGCTATTTCTTTCTTTCTTGTCCTTTTTGATATACCCATCAATACCATCAATCATAAATTGTAATTATAATATAATGAAGCACTGCTTTTAAAGAAGGCTGTGGTGAAAATTTGAGATCTAGCACATGTTTTGAACATCGCCCGAACTGTTCAGGATTATTTCAGACATCAATGTATTGCCTGGTGCTGGTATGTAATTACAGGGGAAAGCAAGAATGATAAATTAACAGATAAACATCTAATTTAGCAGACAAGCTTGTATGCTGCCCCGGCCGATTAATATATTTGATTTTGACCTTAAAGGATCCTCTTATGGGAAAGGGCCTTTCTGGTCAATTAACATCTTTTTGCTATGGACCTTAACTTATTTAATGCTCCTTGTTGAACAAGTTTTTTCCATACAACTGGTGTGAATGAATGAATGAATGGAAGTATTTGGAAGTATTTGTTAAAGACAATTCATGGGCTCTAACTCATACGATTAATCATGTTTATTAAATTTAGCAGTTGTAAATCAGATTCTCTGTATGTATACAAATTATAGAGATATGTGAATAAGTATTTTTTTATGATTAGAAAACTAATAAATGTTAAAAAAGTTAACAAAAAATTGATAATTGCATAATAATAATAATGAAAAAGCATTAAAATGTTATTGTTTAAAAAAAAAACAGTATTACTTTTGATATATATTTTGGTTACCCAATGATTCCTTTATTCCATGACAATTAATGGTATTTTGAAACTATAATGAATTGCTTGGTTTTAATTAATACCATGAGACGTTTAAGTTGGGAATTGAGGAGCAGTCCGTTGTGTAAAATGTTGTTTTATATAAGGGGTTGGCAGATAAATCACTCATCACCGAACTGTGTTTGCGAGGGTAATATGTAAAAAGTCATACAATATGGAATCCAACCATGAAACAATGGGGAACTTAACTAAAGTGACAACATTTTTCCTGACCAGGGTATCAGACTATCCACAGACCCTATATACTCTATTTTCTTTGTTCCTGATCATCTACTCAATGACTGTTATATTAAACGTCCTCATTATTTTTTTGGCCATATGGGATCCCAAGCTTCACACCCCAATGTATTTCTTTCTTGGAAACCTAGCATTTTTGGATATATCATTTTCATCAGTCACCGCACCAAGGATGATCTATGACCTCATCACCGCCGAAAATGTAATATCTTTCCCTGCTTGTATGACCCAAGTTTTTTTCTTCATTTATTTTCCCACCTGTGAAATATTCCTGCTGGCAGCTATGTCCTATGACAGATATGTCGCCGTGTGTCACCCCTTGCACTACACTCAGATCATGTCTTGGAAAGTCTGTGCTCAGCTGGTATCTGTAGTTTGGACTTTTAGCTTACTTTACTCCTTGATACATTCACTGTGTACCCTGAGGCTGACATTCTGCAATTACAACACTATTCATAATTTTTTATGCGACCTTCCCCATTTGTTCCAGATCTCGTGTACAGACACCTATATAAATGTTCTAGTTATACTTATTTTAGGGGGAGGTCTTGGCATACTAGCCTTTTCTATAACATTCCTTCCATATATGCGTATTTTCCTCGCTCTCATCAGAATAAAGACAAACTATGGAAAGCGGAAGGCTTTCTCCACCTGCACGTCTCACCTTGCCGTGGTCTTTTTATTCTATGGTTCCATTATCTTCATCTATTTTGTCCCCTCCACAAGTTATATGTTTACTGTAAACAAAGTGGTGTCTGTAAATTACGCTATAATTAACCCTTTGCTAAATCCTCTGGTCTACAGTGTGAGGAATCAGGATCTGAAGGCAGCACTTAGAAGGTTTTTGAGTCATAGATCATTCTAAAAAGGTACCAATTAACCAAGGTTTGAGTCTCCCTTTGCTCTTGGTTCTTTAGATATCTTTGTCAAGTTCCTTCTGGTTTGTTTGCTACATTTTTCCAGTAAAGAGTTGTTAAATCTGCATTGGTGTGACTGTATCTGCTTACATCCATAAATAAAATCACTTACATAGTTTTTCCATACACTGTTTATTATTTCTTGGGCAAACTATGTGGGTACATGCGCTTCATATCGCTGAGTAAGGTACAAGCATAAGACATATTACAGCTGTTACAATAGCGTTTGCATCTGATGTGCTGCTACCTAATCACTTACGCTCACCCTTAGACCCTGTAGAATATTTGATAATTGAATCCTAGCAATAATATGCGGTAATCAGGCCCGGACTGGCCATCGGGCACACCAGGCATTTGCCCGGTTGGCCGGCCCAGTGCCGGATTCACATAGGGGCTGATGGAGCTGAAGCTCCAGGCCCCTACCTTACGGTCGTCTATAACTTAGGACAAAAGGGGCACCTGCCCCTTAACCCTGCAGCAACTGCGACCGGGCCCGCCACTCTAGGGGGCCCGGGCAACCCCCACGATCAATTCCGTGGAGGCCCGCTACTTACTGGGCAGACGCGCGAGCCGGGGAAGCCGGGGAGGCAGGAATCCAACAGAGTCACGTTACGTACGTCACGTACGTCACATGACCCTGCTGCGCATCCGCTTCCCCTGTGCAGTAGAACAGGTTGGTCTGCGAGCGGCACATACTTTTACATCTTCAGTTGTTCAGGTAAGGGGAGGCTGTATGAAGGAGTATTTGAGATTGAGTGAGTGAATTAATGAGTATCTGTGAAGGAGTGAGTGAGTGAATGAATGTTTGTGAATGAGTATATGTAAATGAGTATCTGAATGAGGGAATTAATGAGTATCAATCTATGAATGAATATCTGAATGAGTGAATGATTATCTGTGAATTAGTGAATAAATATTTGTGAATTAATATGTGTGTGTGATAGCATGAATGTGTAAGGTGGGGCAAAGATGCCACAGGCAGGCTGTTTTGGTGGCAAAGATTCCACAGGCGGGCTGTTTTGGGGCCAAAGATTCCACAGACAGGCTGTTTTGGGGCCACAGATGCTACAGGCAGGCTGTTTTGGTGCCAAAGATGCTACAGGCGGGCTGTTTTGGGGGCAAAGATGGCAAGTCCTATCCAGTCTGGGTCCTCGGCAGATCTGGGTGCCAGGTCTGATTTGATATGGCTGGCATCAATACACAATGTGGGGCTGGCTGACGGAGCAATACGCAAGGATGTGGGGGCATTAATTCACAAGCGGGTGCTGGCTGGGGCATCACATAAATCAATACAAAAGTGGGGCTGGCTGGGGGCAGAAATACACAATGGGGGGCTCTCTTGAGTGCATAAATACAGCATCAATACACAAGAGGGCCAGCTGCGGCCATCACATAAATCAATACCAAAGGGAAAGCGTCCGTGGAAACCCTCCGGATGCGGTTGTCAGTGTGCCAGAGCCTGTCCTGGGGTGTGTGCCTGTTTGAGTGTCGGTGTGCCAGAGCCTGTCCTGGGGTGTGTGCCTGTTTGAGTGTCGGTGTGGCAGAGCCTGCCCTGGTGTGTGTGTACGAACACAGAAAAGGACCCCAGCACTCCAATCAGCTTACAATCCTTACGTTACTCTATTCAGAGAAAGCAAAACAAAAAAAGCAACATTTCGGCCAAACAGGGCCTTTGTCAAGCTCGAAAGGCCCTGTTTGGCCGAAACGTTGCTTTTTTGTTTTGCATTCTCTGAATAAAGTAACCTAAGGACTGAAAGCTGATAGGATTGCTAGGATTTTTTTTCTGTGTTCGTATACTTCAAGAGGGTTTACGCTGTCCCTTTTTTCCTGCTAGCACCCAGCTTCCTGGGAGTTGAGTGCTGAACCATTTTTTCATTTTTAACTGTCCTGGTGTGTGTCTGGTGTTAGTGTGGCAGAGCTTGTCCTGGTGTGTTGGTTTGGATGTCGGTGTGGCAGAGCCTGTCCTGGGTTGTGTGTCTGTCTGGGTTGTGTGGCAGAGCCTGTCCTGGTGTGTGTGGGTGTCAGTGTGAAAAGCCTGTCCTGGTGTGTGTGTTTGGTTATCGGTTTCCTTAATTTAAAGTAGGAACTATTTCATTTTTACTTTTCCAGAGATAAAACACCCTCCTGAATTTGTAGTGACTTCAGGGGACAAAACATTCAAGGCCCTGGAATCATTTAGTGGAAAAGTTAAGGTATTGATATTGGTATAATATTTATTTCAAGGATTAGTCGCACTAAATTGTGGCTTCAAGCTTCCCATGTTGAATGACCAAGTATTATGTATGTGTATGTACATATATGTTTTTTCATAAAAATGGGCTGCTCAGTCTGAAATGCCCAGGCCTATTTTTTTCCCAGTCTGGGCCTGGTGGTAATCATTATGTCCATGCCTACAGGAGTCATCAAAGGGCTTGTGGGGGCTAGTTTTTGCTGTTGCTGCTCTGCCAGCAGCAGAGCCCCATACAAAACAGGAATTAACCCCTAAAATGCTGCGATCTTAGCACTGAAGGGGTTAACGCTGCACTGTCGCTCTCATGGAGCGATCAGGCAGCAGGGGGCTGTTGTGTCAATCAACACACAACCCCCTTTCCTGAAGCTGCCTGTGGCAGCTGAAAACGTGATTGCTGGTTTTCCTGCAATCGCGTTTTCAGCCTACAGAATCACTCCGTGGGAGTGATCTCAGGCTCGGGGACGGGCTAGGAGTGGCTGTGCTGTCTGCCCAGACACCTGGGCAGACAGCAGCAGCGCCCCCGCGATCAGCCCCAATTGCGGTGATGTGGAGGCGTTTTTTTGGGGATGACGTACCTGGTACGTCCCGGGCTGCAGGGAACATGTAGCCAGGAAGTACCAGGTATCCCCCAGCGCGGAAGGGGTTAAAGACGATTCATGGGCTCTAACTCATATGATTAATCATGTTTATTAAATTTAGCAGTTGTAAATCAGATTCTCTGTATGTATACTAATTGTTCAGAACCTTCTATAGAGATATGTGAATGTGTATTTTTTGTATTAGAAAACTAATAAATATAAATAAAAAATTAAAGTTAAAAAAAATGATAATGGCATAATAATAATGAACAAACATTAAAATGTTATTGTTTTAAAAAACAATTACTTTTGATATATATTTTGGTTACCCAAATGATTCCCTTATTCCATGACAATTAATGGTATTTTAAAACTATAATTAGTTGCTTGGTTTTAATTAATACCATGAGACGTTTAATTTGGGGATTGTGGAGCAGAAGGCTATGCCCGTCACAGCATATTTTGTCCGTTGTGTAAAATGTTGTTTTATATAAGGGGTTGGCAGATAAATCCTTAATCACCGAACTGTGTTTGTGAGGGTAAATTTCAATTGTATAATGTCATAGAATACGGAATCCTTCCATGAAACAATGGGGAACTTAACTAAAGTGACAACATTTTTCCTGACCAGGGTATCAGACTATCCACAGATCCTATATACTCTATTTTCTTTGTTCCTGATCATCTACTCAATGACTGTTATATTAAACGTCCTCATAATTTTTTTGGCCATATGGGATCCCAAGCTTCACACCCCAATGTATTTCTTTCTTGGAAACCTAGCATTTTTGGATATATCATTTTCATCAGTCACCGCACCAAGGATGATCTATGACCTCATCACCGCCGAAAATGTAATATCTTTCCCTGCTTGTATGACCCAAGTTTTTTTCTTCATTTATTTTCCTACCTGTGAAATATTCCTGCTGGCAGCTATGTCCTATGACAGATATGTCGCCGTGTGTCACCCCTTGCACTACACTCAGATTATGTCTTGGAAAGTCTGTGCTCAGCTGGTATCTGTAGTTTGGACTTTTAGCTTACTTTACTCCTTGATACATTCACTGTGTACCCTGAGGCTGACATTCTGCAATTACAACACTATTCATAATTTTTTATGCGACCTTCCCCATTTGTTCCAGATCTCGTGTACAGACACCTATATAAATGTTCTGGTTATACTTATTTTAGGGGGAGGTCTTGGCATACTAGCCTTTTCTATAACATTCCTTCCATATATGCGTATTTTCCTCGCTCTCATCAGAATAAAGACAAATTATGGAAAGCGGAAGGCTTTCTCCACCTGCACGTCTCACCTTGCCGTGGTCTTTTTATTCTATGGTTCCATTATCTTCATCTATTTTGTCCCCTCCACAAGTTATATGTTTACTGTAAACAAAGTGGTGTCTGTAAATTACGCTATAATTAACCCTTTGCTAAATCCTCTGATCTACAGTGTGAGGAATCAGGATCTGAAGGCAGCACTTAGAAGGTTTTTGAGTCATAGATTATTCTAAAAAGGTCTCTCTTTGCTCTTGGCTCATTAGATATCTTTGTCAAAGTTCCTTCTGTTGATTTTCATAAATAAAATCACTTACATAGTTTTTCCATACGCTGTTTGTTTTTTCTTGGGCAAACTATGTGGGTACATGCGCTTCGTATTGCTGAGTAAGGTACAAGCATAAGACATATTACAGCTGTTACAATAGCGTTTGCATCTGATGTGCTGCTACCTAATCACTTACGCTCACCCTTAGACCCTGTAGAATATTTTACTTTTCATAATCGTCCTCAAGACTCTCCTCGTTCAGGCCTGCATGCTCAGTTGTGTAGTTCCTAGGAAAAAGAACTGAGAATAATTGAATCCTAGCAATAATAAGCAGTAATCATTATGTTAAGGGTAGAGATAAATCATCTACTGATTATGTGACTCTACGGGTTGACGTGAAGACCAAAAAGGTGGTACATAAAAAAATGTTCTGCTTGCTCCTTCTTCCATACCCCCCCACCTCCATCATCTCTATAATAGTAGCAGAGCGGAGAAAATTAAATGCATTATTTAAGATTTAAATGCCCAGTACATGTCTGGTTTTAAGATAAACTAAGTAAAATGTTTGGTAAAAAGGTCAGAGTACATTAATCATGATTTATTCATAAAGCTAAGTATTCTTACCTGCTCCGACTCACCAGGGACAGCATGCTGGAGTGTATTTACTTTATATTCACATCAACCAAAGATATTTCACTTTGCTTTTGGAAAAAGGTTTTTTTTTTTCAACCTGGGATGTTCCTTAAATATGCATTTTTTACAGAGAATTTTATTTTTTTGCCGTGTCCCAACAAATTACTACATTTGATAAATTTCAGAACACTGAATAAGTTTTCTTTTTTAGGGCGGAAAGTTTATTTTTGTGCTATTCTGAGATCTGATTTTGAACACTGTATCACTGTATCACTGTTTTTATATTTAAGGTTGTTTTTAATGTTTTTTTGCAGCCCATTTACTTCCTAGCTTTACATTTTTTTTATTAAATTATTAATAAATGATATTTATAAGTTTACTGTTTTTTCAAATCAAATAAATATTTTTTAATATGATTACAGGTAAATGAGGTATAAACTGTACTGGGTGAAATGAAAAAGAAACATATCCTTAATAAAGGAAGCATATTCAGGAAATAGGTTGTTTTGTCTGAAATATAAACATAACATAACCAAATAATTTTGTGAGATTCAATTTTAATGGTGTTATTTATTATAAGTGTAATATTAAAATATTATAATGTTATCTCATTGGTTAATTAAAGTAACTTTAATAGCATTTAACTACATTTAAAGAAAAAGAACCAGGTACCTTTAGAAATGAAATTTACATTTAGATTTCAGAGGGTTTGTTAGCTGGGCAACTTAAGCTACTGTATGCTACTAAATGGACAGAGGGTGTTTTTAGCTTCAAAATATATATTTCTTTGTTATATAAAATAACAAATACCACATCCTATAACGTATTTCACTGTCTCCTTCTTTTTCTTAATGTGTACTCTCTTCAAGGTTGTGAATATAAGCAGAATTAGTGCACTATGACGTTCCAAAAGCCAACTAAAGTATTTTCAACTTTGAACCACTAGAGGGTGCTGCTTCCACATATTGGTAGCTGAGACCACTGACCTGCGTCTAAATTGCATATCATGCCTATAGTCTATAGCACCCCACAATCAAAATAAATAAATAAATTGAATTTTAAGATAATTATATATCCATGAATATACTTTTCTAGCCCATGTAAATATTCATTTTAGAGACAAATCTGAATAAAACAAGGAAGGGCAAAACATGACCCTTTTATTGCCCACCAATGTAGGTTTTTAATCACCCCAATTACTCCATGTACTTATGAATGAATTATAGCATAAATAAAAACACAGGACACCAAAATGGATTAAGAATTTGCCGCAGCATTTATTTTTTAAACAATACTTTAAACATTAACATGCTGAACAAGTAAACGAAAGGCTGCCTCTGTGTCTGCCGTTGCCATCATGGTCTCTGTTCCTGGCTCTTTAACCAAATTAATCACTTTTTTCAATGATGTATCATCATTAACAAAATTACGTATATAAATGATATATTAGGTGGTTTTCCATTGTTCTTTTTTAGGCACAACACCCAAAGGAGATACTGTTAAATCTAAATTTGGTAATTCACTACCAGCTAGCCAACCCAATTTTTTTTTTAACAGTCACAACCTGAGGGTGCTCTAAGGTAGACTTTAAATTCTTAGCAACAAAACCTTTTAATTCCCCATCAAAACAGGAATCATAAAACCTAAACGAAAACATTCATATAGTAATTCTGCAGTTTCTTGATCCAGATACCTAAGAAGCCACAGATGCATTGCGGCTATGTTTAATGGGGACTGACCCTTTACTAGTTGACCCTGACTTAAGCTGCTTACCCTTTTGAAAATATTATAAAATGTGGGTGCGATGCTCCACACCCGGTACATTCTGCCAGTATTTACAAGTCGTTCCCTGCAAACAGTGGTTATCGTACTTATTATCGCTTATTCCATGTAGTTCTATTGATACGCACATGTGAAAACCTATGTACACTTATGTTATGAGGGTTATATAATAAAATATAAACTGAACACAAAGTAATAATGGCACAGGGGGTAGATGGTTTTCAGTAGACCGTTCCACTATTTAAACCAAGAATAAATATGAATACAAATAATAATATAATTATTAATAATAAAATAAGCAAACCCAATACTTCCTGACAACCTTCTTGTCTTTACCTAATACATCCTTTGTCCTTATGACTTTGTGAGGACATTTATGTTTAGATTTCAAGTCAATTTTAGTTTTTTTTCCATGTGGTGTTCATTAGCAAACTGTATCTCAGACTGCGGTAATTAAACACAGTCATGCCACAAACCATTCCAGACATGCTTCTTTTAGCACGCCAATCCCAGCAATAGCCTAGAAGGCACGTGTGGTTATTTGCCTTTCACAGAAGTGTTAAATGTCAGAACTAGCTGGAGGATGAGACCTCTATATTCCTAAGAAAAACTGGACGGTATTGTCATAAAAAAACTCTTTACCAAACTCACAATGTGTATCAAAATGTAAGAAGGAATTGTTTAAGGAATTGTTTAAATGGATAAAAAGCTTCAAAATCAGAAATAGTTAATCTAATATTAAAAGTCATTATTAGGGCACATATGTTTATTATGCAAATTAGTACTCAAAGATACAAAATCCTTCTAGAGAGAAGACTGCATACTTTTTGCATTAAAACTTATAGTCCCTTATATGAATATTTACATTAGGATGGAAATACCTAAAAATGTAATGAAGATTGGTTTAGAATGCTGATTTATTTCTGAGCATCTGCCTTAGTTTATATATGCAGCCCCTTAATAGAGTTTTTATGGGGGACCAGAGCGAGGTCCATGGCAGGTAAGTTACTCACAGTGTTTGCGCAACTGGAAACCATAGTTATATTTGCTGTAGTTAGATTTAGTCGACGACCCTTTGACTAGTTTACACACCTAGGAAAACGTATTTTCCCCTATAATAAACAACATTGAAAGAGTTACAAAAACTAAATAACAACTCCCGCCCCCGTCCCTTTGTATCCAATACATGTATTTGTGTTGTACATGATATAGAAAGTGACGGCAGATAAGAACCTGTTGGCCCATCCAATATAGATTGTAGATGAAGCCCATGTAACACCACACAACCTATAGCAGGGTTCCACAATTATACTAAACTTATCATCACCATCATTCTGGCGTAGGGTCCTGTTGACCTGGCTAATCTCTTATATTACATACTGAAGTCTCCAAGCTTTGCAGAATGTTTACTCTAAAGACATGGTTGCTTCTGCCTTCTTTTTATTTGCTACCTGCTTGGAGAAAATGCATTGGGAGCGTTCCACATCGACTGAGGTTTATGAATGATATCTCTAGGAACCAAGTCATTCATATAGTGTATTATTTTTTTTATTCATAATCCGTTTGTAACCAGACATATGTGTGTGTTATACATTGGTCACCAGATAGATGAGCCTTGCCTGTTCCAGCCCAACTCATTTAATGAAGACATCTTGCTGCCGAGTAATCTTTAGTAACTACCCAGCAATACTCATAAAATACACACATTACAGTACACTAATAGTTGAGTTTTGCCTACTTTAGGCGCTTGTTCTTCAGGTTCGTTTTGGGATCTTGTTACGAAAACCCAAGTTCAGTCAATAGTGTGTAATTGTTGAGTACGGTTGGGTCATCAGTAAAGAATACTTAGCAGATAAAGTTATTATGATGTCTTGGTTAATTGAGCTTGGTTGGGACTTCTATCTTCCCAGTTTTATCTAAAACCTTAATAACAATAATAATAATAATAATAATAATAATACCCAGTAATGGAAAGTTTTATGTTAAGTAAGGTGTTGAATTCAAGTTTCCCACAATTTAAGCTAGTTAACATAGTGTCCATATCTTGGTACTTTATCAGGTTGAGTTACCTTATTTCTAGTTTTAAAGTCCACCTCGTACTGAAATGCCGCTCATGTACGGTACAGAAAAAATTTCCCCACGTAAATTATAACAGACAACGTCAAAGTGGATATTTGCAAATTGGTTTATTAGCTGTTCAGAATATTTTAATACCACGTAATATGCTGATTATCGTTTGTTGCCAATGATTAAACCCACGCCATATTCTGTTGGTGTAACATAGTGTTCAACCCTCTTGCTGTCGAAGGGTTAAGAAGTAAACATCTTTGTACATATTTGCAGACCGACATGGTAATTATAATACAATATAAAATTAAAATAAATTCCTACATATGAAGTAGGTACAGAGATGCGTCACCCAAGACAATATTGCTAAAAACGGGATGAAAGTAATGAAATTAGCAGTAAATCTGAAAATGCTTTTATTTTTCTTTGCTCGCTTTTCACTTTTTTATTTGGATGCAGTTTGGGATTTAGTCCAGAAATCTTGAAACAAGAGGGGGCTAATATTTGTTGCGGTAATCTCGTATTTATTCAACTCCCTTCATGAATTCCAGGAATTCTACAAAGAAACAGAAATAAACGATGTGTTAGTTTTAAAAGTGACTGATTTTGCAGATCACACACATGTATTTCAAAGACATACGTGTCAAAGTTGGAATTCTAGACAATGCTACTAGCCTTTAGCTTTTGATATCTGAACATATTTTATACTGTGACAAAATGGTGTATAAAACACCTAAACAGGCTTGTGGGCCAGTAGCCGGTAGGGTCCAATATTCACTGGTACTGCTGCTCCAGTGGGCAGATCGGATCCCGCAGTGTGGGGGCCGTTCGTGCGATATGCGTGGCTTATGTTATGGAAATGTGCAGCCTTGCATGTCCAGCCGGTGGCCGCATGTATATCATTTGGCAGCTGCTGGCCTTAAAAGTGCCAAAGCTGATTAGTCGAGCCCAATCCAGTCTCTACTTTGCTTAAACACAAGTAGTCTAATCCAGACTCTTTGCTTCAGGAACAATGATAGGTTGTGTCTCAAGCCCGGTACACAACCACAAAAAAGACACACTGACTACCTCATATATTGCCTATACTGAGACCAGGGGCGTAACTAGAAACCTCAGGACCCCGGTGCGAGAATCTGTTAAGGCCCCCCCATCCCCAACTCATCTACCCACTTCTTACTATCTACCCTCTCCCTACCCCCCTTCTCACTATCTACCATCTCCCTACCCTCCTTCTCACTATCTACCCTCTCCCTACCCCCCTTGTAGGTCACTTACCGTGCAGTGCCGTGGTGGGGGCGCGAGGCCTCTGTCTCGCTGCGCACGACTTCACTGCTGAGCGCCGGCACCCGAGACAGACGCCTCACGCTCCCGTTCGGCACCCCTTGGGCCCCCCTGACTGGCCGAACTCCAGGGCCCGGTCTCAATCGCGACCCCTGCGACCCCTGTAGTTCCGCCACTGACTGAGACCCTTGGCCTGTGTATTTTGCTCATACTTTGTCCTCTTAGCCTCCTAAATAACAGCTCTGGTCTGTGGCACGCTTGAGCTTCGTTCAATGAGCTGCCTACATCGTAATTGGTGTTCAGCTACATGTCTGAAACCAAGTGAGTGGTCATGGAATCTAGACTGTAATGATACTACATACTTAAAGGGTTATCTCCATAAGCCAATGCCAACTAAAGTGAATTCTTCCAGCTGGCCTGAGGTTGACCAAGTTGTGAGTTCCTACTTACCGTCATAATCAATTCTGCCATCGTTATTTTTGTCCCCATCTCTCATCAGTTCCTCAATGTCATCTTCAGTGATCGTTTCCCCAGTAGCTTCCAGCATGATCTTTAACTCATCAAGGTCAATATATCCATCAGCATTTCTGCAAAATGAGTTAAAATTTTGTTAAAGGGTCTTCATATTACCTGAGAAAATAAACACCCGCATATAACAAATTCTTTTGTTTCTGCAAGCCAATCCATTATATGAATACACATGATTGTTGCACTTGGTTATCACAGCAATCATATGAGTCTGGCTGGCTGGCTGTCAATCAAGTAGTGGCGCACATGGATGATGTTCTATACTATCATGAAAGACTTTAAAGAACACTTTATGATGGCATGGAATAGCAAAATTATGTGAATGGGTTAAAAATAGAAATACTGCTGTACAGCTGTACTGAAAATGAATGTTTTTGTAGTGTAAGCAATAACTGAGCATAGCTAGATTTGGAAATACTAAACAAGAATGTTCATAAGTTTGTAACCAAGAGTATAAATAATTCAGTTAACATTTCCTTTTTTATATTGGATACAATATTATTACTTGTCAAACATCCGGAATAGGTCTGATAACTCCTCTTCTGATTTTCCTTTGCTGTCATCTTTCATACACCGGACCATCATGACCAAGAACTCATCAAAGTCTACTGTGCCGCTCCCTGAGGTTAAAAAATGTTTGAATTAGAACCATTCCAAACACAGTACCTTAGATATACTTTATTGTAGAGGAAATTCCAACTACAAATGGTGTAATGCAGATCATTTTTTAATTAAAATCCATGTACATTTTTGTTTTACTAGGTTAACAGGATGTTGGAAAGTATCTGAGAAATAGAATGAGAAATTAGGATGTCAACAAGGTGGTTTTGTGCAAAATCTATACTATAGAACTATCAATGGTATGGTCCAATGAATAGGAATATTCCAGTAGTTGCCATGGCAATGACACCAGTTTAAGACCAGTTAAATAGCCCCTTTACTTATCTATATAAACATAATATTATAAACCATAGAACTATGATTATTGAACATTGAAAGTGCTTAAACTGTTGCAAATACTAACCGTCTTCATCCACCTCATCGATCATCTCCTGCAGCTCCTCTGGGGTGGGGTTCTGACCAAGCATTCTCATCACCTTTCCCAATTCCTTTGTACTGATGCAACCATCTTCTGCATCTTGTACGAAAATATCAAAAGCTGCCTTGAATTCTATCATGAAAGAAAAAATAATGTACAATCACTTAAGAACAAAGATGAAGGCTTTATTTTGCATTGGATTTACTTCAAAACAGGGCTGCACAACTCCAGTCCTTGAGGGCCTGCAACAGGCCCCAATAGTTTAATATTCCAACTTGAGCACAGGCGTCTCCATTAAATATCTATTAAACCTTTGTTTTTTTGGCAGAGATACGGCCCTCGAGAACTAGATTTGTGCAGATCTGATAAATGTGTAGTATGGTTAGTTCCATGTATGCATATAAATCACGTGTATAAGGACCACGTTATGATGCATTTCGTGCAATGCTATGAAAAATGTCAGAAGCAACCATGTTTAAAGAACTTCTCTAATATTTACAGCTGCTGGTATGGTGAACGTATGTAATGTAAGAAGTACTTCTCAAGATGCTTGCAATAGGAGATACTTTGTATGCCTTTTACTTCACTGAGGTTAGTTTCAAGGTTAGGCAAAACTAAAATTAGACGTTTCCATATGGTAGGATTTTAAAAAGGCATTTGGTTGTTACTACACAGTGGTCCATATACCTCCTAACAATGCAAGTGGCCATAAAGAGACAATTATTGGGGAGTACAAAAAAAATATATATAAATATCTGAGAAAGACTAGAGTAAAAATGTGTATTCTACGGCTGAAGAACACTGGAATAAGCTCATACCTTGCAAAAAATTTCTAGAGAGACATCCGAGCAAGAAATATGGACAGAGGGACTTAAGTCCCAAAGACGGACTGTCCTTCATCAGGCTGTTACGTCCCGTTATATTTAACCTCTGCCAGATATTCGTAATACTTTAATACAGGGACATAATGGAAGGTTAATTGGTTTGGATATTTGTCGATTATTTGAGTTATGTTCACTGCCTATCCTATTAACATCGTTTATTTCAAGCATTTTGTGTTCTGTTTAGAGTCTCTTACAGGTCTATCGCAGAGGTGGAAAACGTACTTATGATGGCCACACTAGGCCAGTTAGCAAACGCAGACATTTGGGGGGAGCAATTACCCAAGGAAGACATAAGGATCTGCAGAAATTGCCATTTTAATGAGTAGACCCAAAAAAGAAGTATAATACATAAAAAAATATACACTTCATATTTTAGAGGGATTTTTACCATTTTTCTGCTCCTCTGTAAGTTGTTCCACCTGAAAGGAAGACAAGAAATCTATGAATGAAATGGGTTCTTAACTCATCTCAGTTAAAAGAATTATTTCCATTCTAGAATATGGTACACGCATAAATTATGTTCACACTTTAATTAATATTTTAAGACAAGATACATTCATTGATACCTTTCATATTATACGTAGAATTTCCAGATAAAAAGTTTAAATAGGCTAATTTACAAAACTGAAATACAGACTACAGTAGCCAGGCAGTGTTATAATATAGAAAACAAAATACTATTTAACTTGTATACACTTAGATAAATCTATTATAAAAAAAAAACAGTTTCGCATGGGAAAAGAGTAGTCAAATCAAACACATTTCCCCTGATAAATTTGTATTGATCAGCTCGTATCCCAGGTAATGTTGAATATTAAAACATTTCCAGATGATTGATCATTAAACCGGATTAAATGAAGAGAAAGGACATAGCATAACTCATCAATGAAAATGCTCCTTTATTCCAGACTGAAATGTCTTCAATTTTCATTGAAGAGGTGTGCGATGTCCTTTTCCTGATGGATATATTATATCGGGACGAAGCAAAGTCCTTGGAATACTTGTACTTTTATACGAGTGTTGGAGTATATGAATGACTTTGTGAAGTGCCAGCTCACATTCTAAAAATCATTCAAACACACATACCAAGTACTGACGTTAGATAGATGAAGGAATTAGGAACACTTCAACAAACTTGAGCAGAGAAAAATGACAAGTCTACCAAATGTTATACATACAAAAGGTTCGCATATTATTTTACTAATCTTCTACAAGTTTCTACGCCACAGCTAGGTGGATTAGAGTTAGTGTTGAGCTCTGACAAACCTCTACTCCAGTAGCGCAAGTCCTTCTGGACGTGTGCAAAGACCCAAACACAGTACAGGAGAATCCAACTGTAATGGGCTTAGCTTTGGGACACTGTCCCACACCCAATTCTGGTGTTGTAAGGCAGTATACTTTAGCCCAGCATTGCATAAAATCAAAGTTATTATACATTTAGGAAAGGTGTACTTATTCCTATCCTTTTAGAAAACTCCTTTGAATAGTCCATTTTATGTCGGCCCATCGTTATTTTCTTGGTAAAGACGAAAATGTATTGTAAAATACAAACCCTAAAAATCACCATATAAAGTCTGCTGTACCTGTGTCAATGTAAAGATACCACTTAGATATTCAGAGATTACAGATCATTGGAGTCATTTTTAGAATGTAGGATAACAGAAGTATCTATATTTTAAGAGTGTAAGGAGATATAAACTGTACATTCAACTACATGAAATACATTCGTTATTTGTAGAATTGCATTGTATAAGGATTTTGCCCCAAAAATGTGTTGCCTAAAAAAAGACTATATTACTTTTTTTATATTTTATTATATTTTATAGTATATCTTACCTAATTTTTTTTCTTTACATTTTACATGTATTTTTCTAAATGTGCTTTTCTCTCTTTCATTGTTATCTATGCAATGGTCATTCGTTGAAAATTCTATTTTTAAGGTTCAGCATGTATTTTTTTTAAATGACCAGGGCAGAGACCTACTCACAAAAACAAAATCATTTCATATAAATCTATGTAAATTATATTTTTTATATCATACCTAATTGTCTTAAAAACAGACCCTTCTTCTATGATAGATGGACAGTCATTTCCTATTCCTGCATAAGGATATTTAAAGATCTAAGCCCAATCATGGACAAAGGAACGATACATGGCGATTCTTCGCATTTTAGAGGGCAATGTGAATTCTGACTGTCATGAGTATTCGGATTTAAAAAGAAAAAAAAAACAGCTGTAGTATTTTATTGTCTTGGCCTTCAAACCGAGATTCATGGGGCTCTGGGTAAGTTTAGAAGCGTATGCCTGTTGCCACTTTTGTAGGTTTGAAGTAACCTGATCTCAGTTGCATGTAGTCTATAATTAGTCCCTAGATACAGGAGTAGGAGAGAGAAAGATAAAGGATTTGATTGTTCCCTGTATCTCCACAGCGCTGGCATTTAAACCTTAGGCCTTTTATCTTCTCCAAACACTTATGTTTGGCACTGGTATTAGCATTGTGATTGAATCGTGAAATTCAATCTAAATTTAGCTGTGTCTGCTCATTGCCTTTTGTAGGCATGGCTTGGAGTTGCCACCTTTGGGTAACAAAAGTGACAAGTTGATTTTGCTATGGGGTGGGTGACATCTCTTGTCATCTCTGTGAAATACCGAGTATCTTCCGTCTTTTGTTTTAATAGCTTACTACTATATATGTTAACTAGACAGATCACCAATTGTCCATCATGTCAATAATTTTATTTGCCGGACTGGGGACCAATCTCAGTTGGTCTTATTAGCAGGATGTATCTGTTAAGTTGATATATAGCATTCTGGTCTTGAAAGCCCTTTAGGTCCACTGACCCCTGGTAGACAACCACATGTGACAGGTGCTGTGGTACCCTACATTAAAAGAGCCGTGAATGTGAGCGAGACATTCTATGGAGGCCTTCAACTTGTTCTAAAATTGATACCAATAGCTTGATTATTCTGCAAGCTACATATCAAATACTGCATTAACCTACAAGGCAGGCAATGACTTATCCTCCAATGTTTCCCACGCTGGATCCTATGGCAAAGTCTCACCAATTATGATTGTGAAATATTAATTGGAACGCTAGGACTGACACTACATTATGAAAGGTCTGCCTCGGACATTTTCAGTTACTTATAGCGAACGTGCTTTGGTTTTATCGGTGTAATCATTTCGATAAATTTAGTTTTAAAGTTATTTCAGCTTCCTCAAAAGAGTAGCGGTAACTTTATAAAAGGAGAGGGATAACTAAATAGATTCTCAGAATGGAAAGCTCAACTTGTGGCATGGTATACGCATAAACTGGAAACACTGTTATTTGGTGTGCAAAATGGTAATATATAGGATTTGACAAAGTAACAAGTGAATTTAACGGGATCGATGAAATTCTTCATCCTGCAAGGTAAGTATCTCGCATTGGATCCATCTGCAGGCTGCTCGACAATATCTGAATTGCATGAGAGGACATATCTCACTACCCAGCACTCCATCATGGTCCATCATGGTCATTCATCTCTGGAAATGCCCCATATACCAATCATTCAAAAAATATGCTCTCTATTTAGAACCAGGGCTATGTGTGACATTTCATGGATGAACCAGCTGTTTCTGAATAATGCCATTGGGCATCCAAGTCTGCATTTCTATTGTTCCTCTGGCCTATTGTTCCAATCCAAGCTACTATATATAGCAAGAGAATTCATTCGCTTTGTATCTCGAATGGAAGTGCAGACAGCAGGGGCACATTCCTCGACTTCAAATCATTCTTGTTATATGGAGCTCAGACAAAGTGATAGCATCGTGGCATTATAGACAACCTACAGGCATGCATTGTTATTTTTAAGAACTTGGCTTTAAAAGGGCATGTTTCGTTTATTCGATTTATTTCTCAGATGAAAATGTACTTATTTACAGTGGAAAATCATGACATGGTCATGATGAAGTGCTTAACCGGCATCTTTTAAACCTAAATTAAGCCAAAACTTATGATTTCCAAAATAATTTACTTAACTTGAAAATTAGGAGGAAGGGATTTATATATTTTTATGTCTGTATTTATGAAACCTTTTATGATGTTTAACATTATTGAATTACCAGTGAACAACTAATTGCAGATAACATACATTGTTTTCCAATTCAGATTTGTGCTTTTAGATTTAATTGTTGTTTTGGTGAACTCTGGGTTATTGCTTTAACCGTAGAGAAGTGTGTATCCCTATGGTTGCCAAATTGGCCCTTATGAACAGGTCTTTCAGTAGCGGACTTCAGCATGAGAATAACTAGAATATATAGATATAGAATAGTTATATATAACTACGGCTGTGACCGGTCACAGAGATAAAGTTTTAAATGGCGGATGTGGCCATCACATTCAAATATTCATTGTGTATTCTGAAACATGAAAACAAGGTGTAGATGTTTCACTATTTAAATCCCAATATTAATCCAGGTGTTAATAGTTAACATGCAATATGACCACAACATTTTAGATGAGTCCATCCATCATTAACTCAACCAACCACACGCTTGTCCTTGTAAAATGGTAAATCTATGGTATGTGGGGATGGTCGTGTAATAAATGTCATCCTTCAGAATGTGAACCCCTAAAAATAACTTGTGTATAAAAAAAAGGCATCCACAGAAAATGTTCTAGCTGAGGACAAGCACTAAATAAAAGTTACTAATGTTGACCTGAAAACATCTAAGGTGGATCTAGGCATACTACATGGGACACCAGAAGGCTGTGGGTAACTACAGAATTTTAGAATGCCAAAACTCCATGGAGGGTTAAGTGCACCCTCTAGCTCTACCATGCAGTCAGCCATATGAGCAGGGTCTTCTGCTACAGCCTCTGTGATACAATTGACAAAATATAATATGATGGACAAACAAGACGGAGAACACTTTGAGAAACAGAACTTGGCAGGATCCCTCAGCAATGGGTGCTGTTAAGTTAAATCTAAGAAAAGAGGGCCAGCATATTCATAGAAGAAATGTAGTGTTGCATAGGTTTTCAAGACCTCAGATGTGTCTTTTCTGTATTTTTTCTTTAGTGGGGGTAGGTAAAGTACCTGTATTTAGACGGAAGGGTCTATGGAAAAGGCTTATGGAGGTCTTATATGTAGCAATATATCACAGTGCTGTACATTGGGTGAACACAATATAACAAAGAGTGTATCACATAATAATTTGGACCTACGACAACAAAAGGTGAAGAGGGCACTGCTTAAATGGGCTTAGAGGACTTAAGATGATGTTTCACTTACACAGACCATTAGTGGAGCTCATGTTAAGCAAAAAGGCTTGGTCATTTTTTTCATCTGAAAGTTTGATCACGTAAAACAACACAGGTACTTTTAAGATGTATTTTGGTTTCTATAGCAGTCTCTGGTTTTTGTGTCACATGATAATTAAGCATTCCTAGAAATAATAGGATTGAGGCAATATTTTACATGGTTAAAAATGTAGAACTGGGAAGGTTTTGAGGCAAGGGTGCTAGAAATCATGTTTCTACTGCTGCGATTATTTATGAGGATGTTAAATTAAGCAGAGCAGGTGGAACAGAAACGTTAAGTCCAACGTCCTTCACAAAGAAAAGCATCGCCTACCCCTGCTTTGGTTGGTGTGTCGCACAAGTCAGCTCGTTACAATCACACAAGTCAGTTGCTGTGCAGGTCAGTGAGATTTGAAGGTCACGAGCCAGTCTGAGTGCCAGGCATATCTGGTTTTGTGGGATGTTGATTTACAATGCATGGGCTACACGTTATGTGTATGTAACATGTCAAACGTATATGTCGGTCTGTGCCTGCATACCACTTCCATATAAAGTCAAATACAGTATTGCGTGTGATAGCCTTTGATAAACTCTTTGGCTGAATAAAATATAATAAGTTTGGCAATTTAAAAAAACATCAAAGAAAATTCAGAAACAATATATTTAAAGAGCCTCGAAAATATGTTAATGCTTCAGGAACCATACAATGGTGTAGGAGTGTGCATTGAACTTGCATTAGTTGAAGGTATGGATTGATCCTAAGAAGTCACTATTATATTAATAATATTAAATTATTGAAGAAAATTGGGAATTTTTCAATCCGAGACCATAAGATAGTAATAAAATCATTCTACACGAAATTTATGGAAACCTATTACATAAACATCTATAACAAAAAAGAATGGAATCTATGAATCACTTAAAGGAAATAATAATAATAAATGTATATATTGTCTAGAAATGGCCATATCAGATTAAGTGTAAATAATGTGCTACATACCGCTGCCTTGTAAATATCATCCATGGTGAGTGATGCTTGGGTAAGAGCTCCAGAGAGGTGAACTTGTGCAGCTTAGAGGGGATTGCGAAGGCTCTTGCTTTTTATACATGACAAAGGGAGCCTCTTAAAGTGTCACTCACTGGTCACTCCTCCTGAAGACCACATCACCCTACTGATATCTATTAACGGTTTCCATCCTCATCCCCCTTGTGAAAACAACAAAGACTAATACCTCCCACTTACAAGAGTGTTTATTTATACACACAGTGGATCCTACACGGTAGATTTCCTTTTGGAGATCTCGTTTCTCTGAGTTATAAATACGTTTTATTATATTTTGATTCATTTAATATAATATTTACTGAATTTGCAAAACATAACAGAAAATATTTAGAAGCTATGGGGCTACATATACAAAGTGATTCTAAGGCAAGTCCTATCACCATGGGAACTACGGAAACGTGTCCCCCCCCCCAACAGGGCTAGACTGGTGGGAAAGACGAGGTAGCAGTGGCACTTTAAGGCCGGCAGCTGCCAATCATGTAAGTGCGCCCACCGGTGAGAGATGAGAGGCCAAATGCAATGCCTTCATACCCGCACAGCGTGCGACTGGGCATTTCTAGTATTGACAATAAGAGCCAACGGCCCACCAGGCATTCCCAGTCTGGGCTTTTCAACAAAGTTCTATTGGTTGCTATGGTGATAAGCCCACTTTTCAACCTTTGCACTGGAATAACGCTTTGTACATTACCCACACAAGACCAAATTTCGAAGAACATTTTCCGTGGGAATCAGTAAGCGTGACATTTGCTAGACTCCCGTTGTGTTGTGACCTCTGTCTGAAACACCTATAGTTTGTATTGCATTGAAGGATGTAATGGCCACCAGCACAGGAGTCCAATAAAAAATATACAACGCATAGACTATCAATCATATTCCTGCTCTGGTGCTGCCACCTGTTACTGCTACAGAAATAATCCCCCATTGTTTGGGAACAGCATTATCACAGAAGGTGACATCATTGTAACCCAACACAGAATGGGCTTTAAGTTACATGGACAGCCATGTACTATTAAAGTGGATTCGTCATGTTTCCTTCAGAAAGGTGCATAGACCCACAATCAAAAAAATGCTGTGCTAATGTAGTAATGATGACCAAATCTGGAAACTTTCACCCAGACTATCAATGACTGGGCATGGCAGTGGTGTGTGATCATGCCCACTCCTTGCACAGGTTCCACCTACGCCCTCCCACTACTGCCTATGTAGTGCCCACTCCCCATTGCTTTAAAGACTAATATTGGCAAAGACAATCTCTATATACACGAATCCTCACCCTCTGCTCCAACGCACACCCTCAGAAGAGAGGAAGCCAACCGTGAAAAGTCCCCATATATAATGATAGCATTATATGTGACCTTGAGAAGCACCGACCTTCCAGGTTCAGTATCCCAGACTGCCTGCATGTGGCTGGAGCACCAGGGGCCCCTAGAGCTCAGGGCCCCGCACACACATGCCTAGTGTGCTTTATGTAAAAGAATAAGAGTTATAATCTGCTGTGGCTAGAGTTACAGTGAAAACCCAGGTTGCCTTGGGAATGAGACATGCATGTCAAAGACTGTCAATTAGGACAAGTAAAAACAAACAAAATGTTATATACGGTAACTGCAGGTCAGATGGAGCGGAGAGTAATCTGGCATCCTGTGCCACAAGTAATCTAAAGGACAGGTAGGCCGGGCAAAAGGGTGAATACTACTTAGATACTAAGTTGCAAGCTTTGTGACTAATGGCAACCCTAACAAAAATAACTAAATCACCCATTCATTCAAGTGTGAACAATGAATCTAGAAATGTACCCCCAGGATCACAAGATGGGCACTGCCCGGGACGTAAATTAAGTCATCATTCTTTTTGTTGTTTTAACTTTATTTAACATCCAGAGCGGCAGAGCGAGAAGACGGATGCCTCCCGCTCCAACCGCAGGACTCAACAAGGTAAGTAAGGATAATGAGAAGTAGGTAGAGGGGGTGAGGGGAGGTCAGTGAGATGGGGCAGAGGG